>JBBHKE010000498.1:0-90000 GCA_037447655.1 Zygnema cylindricum | reverse complement strand
TGTACGGATTGCTATTAGAATGTGTTTCTAATGCTCCAAAATCCGAAAATACAAATATTTACAGGAGATAGTCTCCAAGTGGGAGACAAGCGCATAATTATTTAATTATTTGGGACAGGTAATTCTAGCGGAATCTCCTCCTAGAAAACGAACTCAATAGGTCGAGAACCGCATTCATGACAAAATGACGTCACTATACTCGCAAACGTCCAAAATTAGCGTCATTGCCATGGCATATAGCTTTTTGGCTCTTTCAAGTCTACATGCGTTATTCCACGTGTATGACGCCACCTCAGATTCCGATTACGTCACTACCGACAAAGTGAAGCCAAGTTCTGGAGACCGAAATTTGTCGCTAGCTTCAACTTGGTTGAGCCTTGAAATCGTGCTGCGCGGTCCTTGACCTTTCCACCGACATTCTTGTTCGTACGGTAAGTCAATGTGACTCAGGGTGCCGATGCATGTGGACAAAATAATTTGTTTTTCCCGTCAAATTGTCGAGACCCGCACGATCCGCCACGTGGTCCAATTAGCGCCGCTAATCGTGCTTCAGAAATGGGAGAACAGAGCGAAAAAAAATAAAAAATAAAAGTTTGAAAATGGGGAAGCCGTGCGTTTCTCAGAAAAACAAAAAGATGAAAAACGAAAACGACAAAAAACAAAACTGTAGATGGCAAAAACAAGACCGTACCGTTTATAAGATTTTAGAAAGTACAATGACAAAAATCATAAAATTAAAAAATGATTTTTTTCTATACGCTCCAAAAGGTGGAAAACGTCATAAATCACTCGAAATAAATATATGCTTTCCACGTGGCTACTTCTGGTTCCGTCCATCTCAAGCGGATGATAACAAAAAACAAAATGAAAAATACAGATAAACCAAAGGAAAATAAAAACAAAATAGATCGAGGACGCCCTTATCCCAGCGTCCAAAGTTCCTAATTATTAGAATCGACGGGTGAATCGTCAGAAAAAAGGAAACCCTAAAAAAAAACGTTTTGGCGTTTTTTGTTTGTCGCCTAAAAATTTCAGGACTGCAATTTGCGCAAACATTTTCACCAGTAACGTATATCGGTTATTTGTCCGATTTTCTATCGATATTCCGTACAGGGGTTTTCTTTGCATCGCAAAACACGAAATGCTACAGTACACCTTGAATCTCTATTAGCGTCAAGGTTTTTTTTGCCACTTAAAACATCTTTTCTCCGTACACACTTGCTGGATTTTCAGTTTGAGACCGCCAATCGGACGCTGAGAATCTTATCTTTCAATCGCAACCGTCAGATAATCTAAAGATGTTATAAGTGGCGACAAAAAAACCTTAGACGATATTAGCGATTCGCGGTTGTACTTTTGCTAAACGCTACAGTAAAAACATGAGCAGTCTTACCATATTTTAGCCGTACTCTGTAATGGAAGCAATGTACTTCTGTACTGTACACCGCCAATCGCTATTAGCGTGTACGTTTGATTAGCGTATACTATTATTTAGCGTGGTGTACGCTAATTGGGAATTTGGAAATTTTGGAAGAAATCGATTACTCTAATTAGGAATTAGGTCTTTTTTTAAATAGTGTGGATTATTCTATTTGAGAATAAAACTAAAAAAAAGCAGGACGGGATTAGCGTACACAACGCTAATAGCGATTGGCGGTGTACAGTATGTGACGCTCGGTTACAGCAGCGGTCAGGCGACTCCCCTCTCCCTCGGAGACGCTACGACCGTGAATCGCTATCGCTAGTGTTGGGTATCGAAGACCAATTTCTGATATTCGATATGTACCTAATTTTAAGTACACGATAGTTGAAATATCGCCTCGATATATCGATTATTGAGATATCGCAACGCTTAGACGATATGTCTCCGATATATGGTATTGTCGATATATCGAGGCATATAAAAAAATAAAATAATGAAAATTTTCACAGGTCTCCAAAGTCACGAGCCTTCGGACAAGATGACCGTAAAATCTTTGCCGGAAAGAAATACGGTTTTTTCCTGAAAGTCAGCAGAGTGAAGGAGATCTCTGAGGTACATTGACGCGGTTACACTTGCGAAGTACACGTACGAAGTACGCAAGTACGGATTTACATACGAAAATGGTCGGTTCTCAAATCTTTGACGATTTTAGAGATTTGGTCGTCAACTTCCAAGAACCACTCAAATCAAAACACGTATGTAAAAACCTGTATTAGAAGATACGCGATGTTAACCGAGGCCTCTGTAATACAGAAATTTTGATGTCCGTACTATTACAAATACCTCCTCATGTAACCATACCCCAAATAAGTAATCATATGAATTACAGAATTTGTACTTTTTGTCGGTTACATTTTGCGGCGTCTACCTTTAAGTCACGGAACGAAAATCACGTCGTGCGTGGCGTATCAGACAATTTGTTTTTTTCGCTAAAATAACATACTATATTAAAATATAAAATATTACATTTAAAAAAATACTATATATCGCGATATATATCGCGATGATTTATGTTGGTCTCCGTACGATATATCGAGGAGTTTGCTCGATCGATATTCGATTTATCAAATATCGAAATTATCGCGATATGAATTTACCCGATACCCAACACTAGCTATTAGTGTTAAATAATTTTTTCGCCACTTAAAACATCTTTTCTCCATAAACAATTGTCGGATTTTCAATTTGAGACCACCAATTGGAAGCTGAAAATCTTATCTTTCAATCACAACCGTCAGATTCACGATCCAACAAGTGTGTACAAAGAAAATAGGTTTTAAGAGACGAAAAAAACACTGACGCTAATAGCAATTCAAGGTTGTACTGTACTGTAATCCGTGTACTTAACGTGACAAAATGTCGCAGGGGGAAACGGAGATTGTATATGTAAGGTACATGTTTCGTACGATTATATGTACGGTTTGAGAACAGTACACCGCCAAACGTTATTAGCGTCGAAGTTTATTTAGCATATACAACCAATTACAGTGGTGTACGCTATTTAAGAATTTTGGACTTTTCAAAAAAAGAATACATTCTAATTGTTTACTAATGCTAATTTGGGTCTTTAACATAATGAAATGTCGGTTGCAAACCTGCTTACAGTAATAAAAGTAGCCGAACAATTTAATTCAGATCATACGCCGTCACGTAACAGTGTAAATCATTCCAACGTACATGTCAGAATATTTCACCGCAGTTAGGCGTCAGGAATTCGCCGTTAAGTATACAATCTTGATACAGTTGTCCGGAGTGTAATTTCTACGAATGTATCGATTACACAACGTTTGTTGTTTCAACTGTTGGTCACTTTTCCGTTTTACGTCGACATTGTACGGTAATAAGGGATCTATACTCTAATAATGTCGCGACGTTTGTTTTATTAGCGTGAATTCATGCTAAATTGTGTGTTAATTCTAAAATGGATGCATATCCATTTCTCTCCCTAACTTGTGACCGGTATTAGCGTTAATGTAATGACGTAATAGAGTAAACTCCAATTCTAAATTGGTCCCAACTGTACAATCTCACGAACCACCTCGTCTCAAGCGTTTCGTGATTGGTCGCCCAAATTTACACGTGGACAATTTTATACCGACGCAAACATTACGGCTCCAACACGACGTGACACCAAGCGCCTGTCATACCCGTCGCCATGCGAAAGCTGATCCGTAGGTACATCAAGAAGCAGGCAGTTACCATGGCTCTTTCATGAAAATCGTCGGTCGTTTATCACGTGCATACCCCCTCTCAAAACTGACAAAAATTTTGAAACTTTCCCGCCTTCTTTGTCTCGTCTAAAATATTTGGACAGCTTGCTGTCACGCAGAATATTAAAATTTAAATTTTGACGACCGAAAGTAAGTGGATTGGTTTCCCTCCCTTTTTCCCACAATTGGATTTTTTATTTGGTATATATATCTGGCGTTTGGTCCAACAATGACAGTGTCTTTCCGCATCCTTCAGTTACCTTGACTTTTACTTCTCTATTATTTGCTTTGTATCATCTTTTAGACAAAAAGTCAGCTCTATTATTTGCAATATGTGGCTTATTACTTCCCATATTACCACTTTTTTTGCGGCGAAAAACACCGCTACGACGGGTTTATTACCACCCCTAACTGAAGAAGACAGGGATTGAAGTGAAACCCAAGGACCAAACCTACTGAATGAAGGAAGGGGATCACCTGACGTGGACCCCCTCGTGGAAGGCGCTGTGACTGGAAATTTGGACCCATCGTGTGATAAATACGGGAACGTCCGGGTGTCGACCCGAAAAGTTCAGCAAGTGTCAACGAATATTACGCAACTTCAGGTTATTTATTGGATGATCGGCTATTTTCACGCGAATGGAAAGGATCTGTTTATCCCGAGGACTGTAAAGCAGTTTTCGCAACATTTCTCGAGGGGGTATCATACAAGTAAGAGCTTTATCCATTGTCTTTACCTTTATGCAGCAACCCTCGGTTGCTTAATTTGTGTGTCGCTGTTTCTTATTGTTTGTAATTGAATTTTACATATGAAATAATTTATAAATGAAACTCTGAGACCTCCATAAGTCCTCAGAGTGGACAGCTTCCAAGAAGCCTCTAGGATAATCCTGACCCCTTTCTGTTTCAGCAAAAATAACTGCCACCCTGGCAAATAAAAACTCTGACCACTTGCACCCCTGTGAAGGGAAGACTCCCCTGAGTCGATAGCAAAAAGAATCTCTGAATTTGCTCCCTTGAGGAGTAAGTTATGGAGGGTCAAAGTTGACCTTTTGTACAGAAGCTCTCTGGGAGAGAGGATCCTATCTCCTAATTTTTCTAAGTCCTATCTCTCTCACAGACTCTATCTACTGATGTACGGAACCAATCAGATTTCTCCTCTGTACACAAAAGTACAGTCACCGGTGTACTTTATGTACGGAAATTGTACAACATGGCCTAAATGTCGACACATGTCATATCTGGATTCGGTGCCGTAATCTCCGGAGATACCACGATCTAATGTAATTTCGCCACGTGTCATCCGATGTGGCGATGCCCACAAACCGCCGAATTCTTCTTCCGAGATCTCGGCGCTAATTCTGGCCGTTCGATTAAATTCACATTTGATCGGAGCCGTAATAAATACATGCGCGGTATTTGTTTCGCTTTACGAAATCAATGCGCGGTATTGATTTCTTATCCGTATCGAAATTCGTACTTTTACACTACCGGTTCTATGTATCCCGTAAACAATTATAGTTAAATGATTTATCCTACGTATTAATGATTAAATAGTTATCATACTATATAGTACGTAACACTACTTCAAGACTTAACGGTTAAGGTTACCGGCTACCGGTAGCTTAACTCCGGCAGGTACCAGGTTCAAATCCTGTGGCCGCCGCATATCTTTTTACTTAATAAACCCCAAATATATATTTCCTGTAAACCTCAGGATAGCCTAGGCAGCCATGGCTCTAGCTTCCTCTCCAATTTCTCAGTGACTGCGACAAGTTTGAGAGTTGGAGAGAGAAGTTAGAGGTAGACTACCTCGGCTTCTTTCTTATTTTTGACCTAGAAAATACTTTTAAAACCATTAATTTCTACACTCCCCTTATTTTCTAGTCAATCTTTAATTTCATACCACAGTTCTCCCTGCAGAAAATTATCTTAGGTGAAGGCACAGGTTTGGTCATCATATGTGCTACCATCTCACTATCTGGTCGGTACTCTAAACTGATTATTTTATTTTCTACTTTCTCTCTAACAAAGCTGAATCTAATATCCATGTGTTTGGCTTTAAAATGATGTTTAGGATTGGCAAAAATAGCAATTGCTACCTGATTATCACAAAATATTTTCTGCACACCACTCTTAAGGTGACCAAGCTCACCAAGCAAAGACTTGACCCACATCAATTCTTTTACAGCAGAGCAAGAGGCCATATACTCAGCCTCCATGATGGACTGAGCAATAATTTTTGCTATTTGCTACTCCAACAGCAAGCCCCATCTCCCACATATAATACATATCCAGAAAAGCATCTCCTCATCGGAGCATCACCATCATTGGCATCACTCCAAGTAGTGATGTCAGTTTTCTCCCCACCCAAATGTAACCATAGATCCCTATTTCCTATCAAATATCTAAAGACTCTCTTAGCTGCCTCCCAATCCCTCTTAGTGGGAGCATTTAGACTTCTACTCAACACTCCTACAGCTACAGCTAAATCCAGCCGGGTACAATTCATAAAATAGATTAGACTTCCCACTACTTGCCTGTAAGGAATAGTCTGCATGAACTTCTGTTCATCAGGAGATAATTCCTCGTCTAAGACTATGACTCTTTTCCTCCTTCCCCTCACTTCCCTTCTTCAACTCCATTGGAGTTGTACAACTATTAGCTTTATCTATTTGAAATTTTTCAAGCATGTTCCCTATTGCTTCCTTTTGAGTCAATCTTATAATTTTTCTTTTTCGGTCTCCCTCTACTTGAATTCCCAAAATTTATTTTGCTTCCCCTATATCCTTCATTTCAAATCTCCCTTTAAGATCGGTTTTCAGTTTATTAATTTTTTCCATTGATTTACTTAAAACAAGCAAATCATCAACATAAATTGCAATAAATATAAAACCTTCCTCATCTTCGAAAACATAGATTGAGTGATCTGAGCTGATCCGGATATATCCCAGACCGGTAAGAAACTCATCAAGCTTCTTATTCCACTCTCAAGGCGCCTGTTTAAAACCATAAAGAGATTTAATAAGTTGGCATACCTTACTCTCCTCTCCTTCCTCCACAAACCCTTCGGGTTATCGCATGAAGATCTCCTCTTCCAATTCTCCATGCAAAAAGGCTGTTTTGATGTCCATCTGGTGCACTTCCATGTCTTCCGCTGCTGCCAGGCTAAGAAGTATACGGACAGAGGGAAATCTGACCACCAGGGCAAAGGTTTCCTCGTAGTGAATTCCCTCCTTTTGTGTAAATCCCTTTGCCACTAGTCGGGCCTTCTAGCGTTTAATTGTGTTATCTGGGTTCAGTTCTAATTTGAAAACCCACTTACAACCGATTGGTTTTCGGTTAGGTGGACAATCCACCAGCTCCCAAGTATCGGCTGCCATAATTGAGGCCATCTCTTCATTGATGGCTGTCTTCCACCGATATCTTTCTGGACAAGTCATCGCCTCTCCATAAGTTTGAGGTTCATCTTGATGAGATAGTGTAGTTACCTTGTTATTAACCTGTTTTTCTTGCAGTCTTTTATTACTTCTCCTTCCCTCCTCAAAATCTGAGGCCGGAATAGATGGTTCTCGTGGATTCTTTCGAACCAACTCGGTTTCTCCCCTATCCCTTGAATCCGAATCAATTTCCACCACGTCTTCCGCTTCGGGTAGAGTTGTCACTGGAGTTTCCACAGCCGAGTCCTTTTCGGTCTGATTTCTATCTGCAAGAATGTCATCTTCTCTAAAACCTGGATAGTTAGGAAGCTCAAAGTCATCAGAATTTTCTGACTCAAATCTGATATTTACTGACTATGTATATTTAAAGAGATCCACAGACTTTCCTTCATCCATAACTACTAGATGCTTAAATAAGATTATATCTTCCCTTTTTAGATCATAAACTCTATATCCTTTAACATCCTCATCATATCCTAATAAGTATCCCGGTTTTCCTTTAGACTCATCAGGTAACTTCATCAGTAAATAGTTAACCTTTTCTTTTTCACTAAAATCTTTTCCCGCACTCTCTAGCTCCATGAAGATTGTAGCAAGCTCATTGCAAAAATTCAACATATTTCCCCCTTTGTATACATACTCCTTAACTTTCTGATCAGCCAACTGTTGTTGTTGAATTGTACCACTTCGGTATATCTCTATGAGAGCCATCCAAAGATCGGATGCCCTTTCTACCTGCAAATGAGGACATGCAAGTCCTTGAGTGAGATGGCGAAGGATGAAGTGTTTTGCCGCCATATTGTTGAAGTCCCAAGTTTCAGTATCATTCTCCTCGTTCCTCAGAATAGGTGACATGAATGCCGAACCAGTTGCTATAGGTGTGGTCGTCTCGTTCTCCTTTCCTTTGTCCACCACCTCTCCTTCTTTTGTTTCCTCCGTTGAAGGTGGATCCTCTTTTTCCTGGTGAATCTGCTTTCTCCAAACCCTGGAGGAATTCCAAGACTTGATGGACGCCCCAACCGTCCACTCATTATCCCCAAAAACCTTTTTTCGCATAGAGCTCCTATCATCATACTTTCCCAGCATATGAAGCCAGTTCCATTAAAGATTGGTACCCTAGAGGGTGTGCCCATAACCTGAAACTCTGAGACCTCCATAAGTCCTCAGAGTGGATAGCTTCGAAGAAGCCTCTAGGATAATCCTGACCCCTTTGTGTTTCAGCAAAAATAACTGCCACCCTGACAGACAAAAACTCTGACCACCTGCTTCCCGTGAAGGCAAGACTTCCCTTGAGTCGATAGCAAAAAGAATATCTGAATTTGCTCCCTTGAGGAGTAAGTTATGGAGGGTCAAAGTTGACCTTTTTTACAGAAGCTCTCTGGGAGAGAGGATCGTATCTCCTAATTTTTCTAAGTCCTATCTCTCTTATAGACTCTATCTACTGATGTACGGAACCAATCAGATTTCTCTTCCGTACACAAAAGTACAGTCGCCAGTGTACTTTATTTACGGAAATTGTACAACATGGCCTAAATGTCGACACATGTCATATCCGAATTCGGTGCCGTAATCTCCGGAGATACCACGATCAATGTAATTTCGCCACGTGTCATCCGATGTGGCGATGCCCACAAACCGCCGAATTCTTCTTCCGAGATCTCGGCGCTAATTCTAGCCGTCCGATTAAATTCACATTTGATCGGAGCCGTAATAAATACATACGCGGTATTTGTTTCGCTTTACGAAATCAATGCGCGGTATTGATTTCTTATCCCTACCGCAATTCGTACTTTTACACTACCGGTTCTATGTATCCCGTAAACAATTATAGTTAAATGATTTATCCTACGTATTAATGATTAAATAGTTATCAAACTATATAGTACGTAACACTACTTCAAGACTTAACGGTTAAGGTTACTAGCTACTGGCAGCTTGCCTTCCGGCAGGTACCAGGTTCAAATCTTGTTTCCGCTGCATATCTTTTACTTAATAAACCCCAAATATATATTTCCTGTAAATCTCAGGATAGCCTAGGTAGCCATGGCTCTAGCTTCCTCTCTAATTTCTCAGTGACTGCAACAAGTTTGAGAGTTGGAGAGAGAAGTTAAAGGAGGACTCCCTCGGCTTCTTTTTTATTTCTGACCTAGAAAATACTTTAAAAACCATAAATTTCTATAATAAATTGATTATGTCCCCCTCATATTGCATGTTTGTCCATGCCATATTGTTCCCCCTAACCATCTCGTGTATTTATGATGGCTTGTATACAACGTCATCCAATAACTCTCTGTTGTGTGTTGAAACGTATGTACCGGGGACGACATAGTGTCATTGCCTGAATGTGTGAATTTAAGTGTACTACATCCGAGTTTCGGCAAATGTTGGAGAAATCGAAAAGCGACGATAATGCGTCGTAGCTTTAACGTTGGAAATTTCCAATGAAAATGTTGTCCGGTTAATCGTGTAAGCGACAATAAAACTTATCGTCTAACAAAATGTTGCATTAGGGACGACGTCCAATATTGAACCCGCGTTGTCAGTGAAACGTGGGATTCATTGTTTTTTATTGTTGCCCCACCATTAGAATTTTCAAATGCATCAGATAGGCGACGAAGTAATTTCGTGCTTGGCCATTCGTAATGTAAGTATCCGGCGCACGAAATAGTTTATTTTTAAGTAATAAAAGTAAGGTTTTATGTCTGTAATGTTTACTTCACCCTCCACTCTTCATAGCCGCGTCTTCTTCACTTCATTTTTTCACGCTAATTTGAACCTACGCTATGAAGGGCGGCAGCAAGCAAATTAGGCGACCACGTATTGTGGTGGCTCATCGTCGTCGCTATCCTCCCCTTATAACGGCGACCGCGGAAGAGTTAACAAGGCGACGGGAGGCAGCAATCCCGTTAGCCATTGGATGGGAAGGAGGAGAAAGGGAAGGGAACGAAAGGGAGGCAAATGTTGAGGTGAGTAGAGTGGAGGTAAATGATGAGGGGGGAAAGGGAAAAAAGGCGATGGTTGAGGAAGGAGAGAAGGAAAGAAAGGCGGGGGAAGCAGTAGAGAAGAGGAAAAGGGGGGTAAAAAGGAAATGTAGGGTTTTTGATGAAAAGGAGGAGGAAAAAGCGAGGTAAGGGGGGGGGAGGTAACACATTGAGTGCAGAGGAGTGGGGGGAGGCGGTATTTTCTGAGGTAGGAAGGGAAAAGGCGGCAACGATTGAGAAGGGGTAGTAAAGTGGGGGGATGAGTAGAGAGGAGGAGTATGAGGCTAAAAGGGAAAATTAGGGTTTCTGCTGAGAGGGAGGAGGAGGAAGTTGGTGAGGCGGGAGGGGACGCAGCTATAGATGTGGAAGGAAAGGGAAAAGGGGCGATGGTTGAGGAAGGGGAGGGAAGTGAGATAGGGGAAGGATTAGAGAGGAGGAGTACGAGGATAAAAAATAAAATTAAGGAATCTGATGAGAGGGGGAAGGAGGAAGAAGGTGAGGCGGAAGGGGAGGCGGCGTTATATGAGGAAAGAAGGGGAAAAGGGGCGATGGTTGAGGAAGGGGAGGGAAGTGAGGCGGTGAAAAGAGTGGAGAGGAGAAAGATAATAAAAAGGAAAAAGAGTGTTTTTCATGAGAGGGAGGAGAGGGGAGGGAGTGGGGCACAGAAAAAGGTTAAAAAGGAGGAGGGAAATAAAGCTTAGAAGACGAAAAGTTAGTCATTGGAGTGACGAAAGATTACGTCCCCTCGACTTCTTGTAGCGATGAGAGCATTGTGGATGGGGAGGAACCGCCGGTTGAGAATCTAGCCCCCGAGGGAGAACATCCCACGGATATTCGGGTATGGAAGGATGTGGATGAGCTCGCCACCGAGGACGAGCAAAGTCCGGATAGCGAGAGACGACAACAAGAGGATGAATACGCAGATGATGATGACGTGTTCGAGGCACCTCTTTTGAAAAGAGGTAATTAATAGTTCACTTCTCTAATTTATTTCCACTTGAAAGAGTGAGAGTGAGGATCAAAGGCACGCCATGGCTGCCGCGATATATAGAAAGTGGCAGCGTTAGAAGTAAAGGATATTTTACCAAAATAGTGCCTGGGTCAAGATTTGAACCTAGATCTATGAACCTCTATATAGTTGTACGGCTTAACCACTAAGGCGTTATCGAAACGATACGCGTGACGGGTTTCAAAGATATATAAACATTGACGCAACAACAAATTAACATTGACACCAAACAAACGAAGAGGAAGAATTTATGCATGTACGCGAATCTGAACCGTGTAAAATATGTTTTGATCGGACGGCCGCCATTATAACCGCCACACGAATTGAGCTTTTGGCGGCATACGGAGATAGCGTCACGCGGTGCCACCTAGCCCCACATTATTTGATACCGGAGAAGATGGGAAGAGGAACCATGGCTTCCGATTTGACAGGTGTCACCTTGTAGACCTTGTCGTACAATGGTCGCACAATAAGTACATAGCCTATTGTACCTTCTTGTACTATATAGTGTTTCTATTGGAATAGTGTTTAGTAGTAGGTAGTCGTGAGTAGGCAGACCAAGACTTAGAAATATTTAGGTACCTCTCTTTAAGAGAGCTTGTAACTATAAAGGTCATCTTTGACCAGCCATAACTTACTGCTCAAGGGAGCAAATTCAGTGATTTTTCATGCGTTTGACTCAAGGGAGTCTTGTCCTCACATGGGTGAGGGTGGTCAGAATACTTTTGTGCCTAGGCGGTGCTTATTCAGTGGTAAAGTGGAAGGGGAAAATATTATCCCAGAGGCTTTACATAGACTGCTCATTATGTGGGTCAATGGAGACCACAAAATTTCAGGTAATGGGCCCACCCTCTAGGGTGCCCATATTTGATGGATCAGACTTTTTGTATTGGGAAATAATGATGGAGGGAGATCTATTTGAGAAGCATCTATGGGGCATAGTGTCTGGACAAATTCGATACACACCTCCACTTGGGTTTGGAGGGACATGTTTTTTTGGCACCTCCGTCACTACAGAAGCCAGAACAGCTTCCACCATCACTGAGGATGAAGATGAGGAAGGAAAGGAGATTGTCATGGAAGGAGAAAATGGAAATGTTGCAACTCAAGTGACACCATTGTCGAAGGTGATACCGAAAGCAGCACCACCTGCAACGTTGATAAGGGTTTTGACTGACAGATTAGGGTATGAAAAGTGGAACTACAAAGACAAGGTTGTTAAGCTTTTAATTCTTAAAAGTGTAGCAAAGGGCATTGCCATTCCCCTTATGCATGTCAAATCTTCATCTCAGATTTGGATATCACTAGTTAACAAATATAAGAGTGGATCATTGCAGCAGCAAGAGTTAGCAAAAAATAAGATCGCAGCTTATACTTATAAGGGAGGAAGCATGAACAATTATTGCAATGATTTAGGAGCATTGTTTGGAGAGCTAGAGAGTGGAGGTTACACTTGGTCTAAGAGACAAAGAGTGAATACAATAATGATGAAACTACTTGAAGAGTATGAGAATATCATTAACCAATTGCAGGACATAAGAGATAGCAATTCGAATTGGGATGACACAGTGGGAATGATTTTAGTGAAAAAAAGCACCATAGAGCTTAGGAGAGGGAGTCCAAGTGTTCAAGCATTGTCTACAGGAGCTGATTGGCGGAAGCGTGATGGGGAGAGAGGGAAATATCCCTATCGAAACTTTGGTGGAAGAGGACAAAGAGGTGGCAGATTTGATATATAAGGGAGAGGAACTTCTCGAGGAGGATTATGTCACTTCTGCAAGAAATCGGGACACTATATGGCAGATTGTGTCAAACTTGCAGATCTTCGACTGAAAGATGGACAAGGAACCTCAAAGGATGGAGGAAAGAAAAAGGCTTTCCCGACTCAAGTTCATGATGAGGAAGAGGACGAAGAAACCGAACAGGAAGCGGAGCTTGAGGAGCTTCTTCTTAATCGAAAAACCATTGAAAAGCATGTCGACATTCCACGGAGACAAAAGTGTGCTTTCGGAGGTTAGAGGGATCCACTTGAGGATGGGTGGATCATAGAATCAAGGGCCTCAATGCATATGTGCAAAGATAGAGGTGGTTCACTAAACTAAGAAAGATCCCAACAGTTGAAATTGAGTACGGAGATGGTAGAGTAGAAACCACAAGTCTTGTTGGAACTGTTGACTTGAAGGTTTTAGTTGATGGAAAGGCCTCAATTGTAACACTCTCAGACGTTCTTTACATTCCACAACTTAGCAAGAACGTAGTCTTAACAGCTGTCCTAGATGAAAAGGAGTTTGAAACAGGAACTAGGAAAGGAATCTTCACAGCAAGCTTGATAATGAGGTTTTTTTCATAGCTGAGAAGGGCAGTCAAGGGATGTTCAGAAATGTTATTTGCATTGAAAAGAGTGTTCTCTACTCGTGTGCAAGTGAGATGATGCTTTGGCACAAAAGGTAGGGGCATGTGCATCTAGATAGATTAAAAAAACTGAAAAAAAATGGAATAGTGGAGGGTATCACTTTTGAGGATGATGAGTCATTTGATGATATTAGTGGATGTGCCCAAGAGAAGATTCAAAGACTTCCATTTCCAAAGGCAATCACATTTAGGAGAGAGAAAGTATTGGATCTAATTCACACTAATGTTTGGGGACCAGCTAGGTATGATTCACATGGGGGGAAGAGATGGATGTTAACCATCACAGATAATTGGTCTAGATACACGAAGGTATACTTTCTCAGACATAAGTCAAAGGTATTAAGATGTTTCAAAGAGTTTAAAGTATGGAGTGAAAACTACATGAAACCTCAATAAAAGAGATGAGAAGTGATAATGGGAAAGAATATACCTCAAGGGAATTTGAAGAATATCTTAAAGAAAAAGGAATTCATCATGAGAAAACTGTTCCCTATAATCCGGAACAAAATGGAGTAGCAGAGAGTGATAGAACTTTAGAAGATATGTCCAGAAGTTAACTGATAAAAGGATAGGGTTGCAATTTTGGACTGAGTCTATGAACTATGTTAATTTCATCAAAAATATAGTCCTTACTTCATTAAATAAGGAGGAAACTCCGTATGAGAGGTGGATAGGAAGAAAGCCTAATTTGTCTAGTTTAAGAGTGTTTAGAAGTCAAGTCTACAGTTTGGATTCTGAATGGAAGTTAGAGGGAAGAGAAAAACCAAGATATCTTGTAGGATATGATGAGAGCACAAAAGGATACCGGGTGTATGACTTGAAAAATAGAGATATAATTTTGGTAAAACAAGTAGTGGTGATGAATGAAGAGAAGTCCATTGATCCATTCAAATATAATAAGGAAGTCAAAATCAGATTTGAAACGGATCAGTTTTTTGACTTTGACTTTGAAGAGAATGAAGATGGAGAAAAAGAAAAATCTGCACATCTACCAAAGGAGAAGGAGGAAAGGACATTATCCGAGGCAACGCCACAATACGAAGTGGAAACGGATGAGGAACTTGATGAGACACCGAAATTGGAAGATAAGGAAGCTGAAAATCTTCCTAAACGAAACCCAAGGATGCCTTCCATACCGGCGTCCGATTTTGAAGGGGGTTGAAGAAGTAGTAAACGCTTCAAGAAAGATAAGTAAATAACCAACTCGTAAAGATGTCTCACCCAAATGAACCTCATACATACTTAGAGGCCATAAACACCCGTGAAAGTAGCCGGTGGATCATTGCTATAAATGAATAAATGGCCTCCATCATGGAAGCCAATACATGGGAGTTGGTAGATTGTCCACCGGACCGAAAACCGATCGGATGTAAGTGGGTTTTTAAACATAAATTAAAACCGGATAATACCATGAAAGGTACAAGGCTAGGTTAGTTGCAAAGGGGTATACTCAGAAAGAGGGGATAGACTACGAAGAAACCTTTGCACCTGTAGTCACATTTCCTTCTTTTAGAATCCTTTTAAGTTTAGCACTAGTAGAGGATATTGAAATACACCAGCTTGATATTAAAACGACCTTTTTGCACGGAGAAATGGAAGAAGAAATTTACATAAGACAACCGGAAAGATTCGTGGAAAGTGGGGAAGAAAGCAAGGTTTGCAAATTGATAAAATCACTCTATGGGCTTAAGCAAGCCCCGCGACAATGGAATATAAAACTGGACAAATTTTTGACCGGTTTGGGGTATATCAGAAGTAGTTCAGATCACTCTATATATTTATTTGAGGATGAGAATGGAGTGATATTTATTGCTATTTATGCGGATGATTTGTTGGTCTTAAGCAAGTCCTTAGATAAGATTAACAAACTAAAACGGGACCTTAGAAGTTGTTTTGATATGAAAGATCTCGGCGAAGCGAAGTACATTTTAGGAATTCAAATGGAGAGAGATAGACGGAATAGAATTAAAAGACTCACACAGAAAGAAGCAATGGGTAATATGCTAGAAAAATTTCAGATGGAAAAAGCAAATGGATGTACTACTCCCATTTATTTAAAGAAAGTGTTTGGTGGGAGTGAAGAGAGAGGAATATTGACTTTTAATGATGAGATGGATGAGATAGAAAGAAAATTTATGGAAAATATCCCTTATCGTCAGATTGTAGGCAGTTTAATCTATTTTATGAACTGTACTCGTCCGGATATAGCCGCAGCTGTAGGTGTCCTTAGTAGAAGTCTAAATGAACCAAGAAAGAGAGAATGGGAGGCTGCCAAAAGGGTGATGAGGTATCTGGTGAGAACAAATTAATTGTGGTTGCATTTGGGAGGGGAGCACACTGCCATCACCACGTGGAGTGATGCCAGTTATGAAGATGTGTCTTTAAGGCAATGTACGACTAGATATGTGTTGCAAATTGGATGTGGTGCATGTTGTTAGAGTAGCAAGCAACAAAAAGTAGTTGTTGTAGAAATCAATGGTTATTTCATTATTTTCTAGGTCTAAATTGTAATATAGAAAGAAGCCGAGGAAGTCTGCCTCTAACTTTTCTCTCAAACTCCCACACTTGTTGGTGTCACTGAGAAGTTGGAGAGGAAGCTAGAGCCGTGGCTACCTAGGCTATCCAAAGGTTTATGGGAAATAGATGATTCAATTTACAGATAGGAAGGTTTATTTACTAAAAGGTTTATGTCGGTGACAGGATTTGATCCTGACACCTGCCGACTGTCAAAGCGCCGGTAGCCGGTAGCCTTAGCCGTTAAGTCTAGAAGTTTCGATACATTCTATTAGGTTTGATTCGTATTCATATGTTACGACGTTGGAAAATTCATTTAACAACGGATGTTTACAATTACATAGATTCCGTTATGTAAACGTACGGATTACGGTATGGACAAGAAACAAGTACCGCGCATTTTTTTTCTTTTACGAAACAAATACCGTGCATGTATTTATGAAGGCTCCGATTAAAATTTGCATTTAATCGGACGACCGGGAAGAAAGCGGAGACCGCGGAAGAGATTCTCGGCGGTTTATGGTCATCGCCACATCGGATGACACGTGGCGAAATTGCGTTGGATCGCGCTATCTCTGGGGATTACAACACCGAATCCGGATATGACATGTGTCGACTTTTCGTCCATGTCGTACAATTTCTGTACATATAGTACACCGGCGGCTGTACTTTTATGTACGACAGTTTAATATGATTGGTGCCATACACCAGTAGATAGAGTTTGTGAGAGAGATAGGACTTAGAAAAATTGGTAGATAGGACCCTCTCTCCCAGAGAGCTTCTGTAAAAAAGGTCAACTTTGACCCTCCATAACTTACTGCTCAAGGGAGCAAATGCAGAGATTCTTTTTGCTATCAACTCAAGGGAGTCTTGCCTTCACAGGGGTGAAGTTGGTCAGTGTTTTTGTCTTCCAGGGTGGCAATAATTCTTGCTGAAACACAAAGGGGTCAGTGTTATCCTAGAGGCTTTTTCGAAGTTGTCCATTTTGAGGACTTATGGAGGTCTCAGAGTTTCATGTTATAGGCCCACCCTCTAAGGTACCAATATTTAATGGAACTGGCTTCATATATGTTGTTCTAAGACAATTGCTAGCACTGAAGATGAAGAAGATGCAGTAGTAGTCATCGTATAACAAATCAAAAGAGGAAGCTTCCACAAATACCGATGGCTGAACAGCAACTTTGACAGACTATAACTTTCAGAAAAAAGAACCAATGGTCTTGAAAATTTACCACAGTTTAGATAACATACAAAGAAACACACACACAAAATTTCAATGAATTCCGCTCACAGATCTGTGAGATATGCAGAAATGAAATTACATAAAACTGAGTGTACAGTTTTCATATCATTTGTTCCTAATGAATCAAATTCACTAAGTCCTACTTCTATACACCGAAACTACACTAAGCTGTACGGAGGCATTCCAGCTGTACATCTAACATTCTAACACAACAAATACTGTGAGTATACCTGTGTACTGAAGGTATGTCATAAACCACATTCTGAACACTAAACAACTAATTCATTACATACAAAATTCTGTTCTACCAAATATTTACACCGAAGTTCAGACAACTTAAAGTGATAGTGATCTAGTCTCGCCGATAGTGATCTAGTCACGCCTCGTCAGTATTTGTTGGCGGCGGCTGTCAACCGTCCGATTAGAGGATTTGGGACCGTAGAATTGACTTCAGGAATTCCCGTGGTCTTGCCGAATTTCTGAACGTCCACGGAGGACATACTCACGCATTTCTCTCAAGTGAGGACGCGTGTCCCAAGTGTGAATGAACCGTGAACTCCCAACATCACTGTCACACTAATTTTGGTAAGTACTGAACCGAACTCAACCAAAAATAACTTAAGTCCTGAACAGCTCTCTCTCCCTCACAGCTGAGGCATAGAGATGACTAAAGCTTTATTAAAAACAACACTCCCCTAAAGCTTTAGACTCTACTAGTCACTCAGTCCACATGCCTCTCTACAGAACTTCAATTTGGGAGCAGGTAAGGGTTTCGTCATCATATTAGCCACCATTTGCTCATCCGGTAAATAACTCAATTTCAGGACTTTTCCCATCACCTTTTCTCTTACAAAATGTAGCTTGATATCTATGTGCTTACTCTTAAAGTGATGACTGGGATTAGATGCAATAGGGATTGTTGCCTGATTGTCACACCACACTATTTGTGGTCCAGATTGCATAAAGAGAAGCTCTTGGAGAAGAGACTTTACCCAAAGTAACTCCTTAACTGCCGAGCTGGCAGCCATGTACTCAGCCTCCATGGTAGACTGAGCTGTTACCTTCTGAAGTTTGCTGCTCCAGCAACAAGTTCCACTTCCGATCTTCAAAATATATCCAGTGGTGGAGCGTCGGCTGGGCATATCTCCGTAGCTCGCATCGCTCCATGTATGAATTTTGACTTCCCCTCCACCGAGAGAGAGTCTAAGATTTCGAGTTCCTCCAAGATAACGAAGAACTCTCTTTGCTTCCTCATTGTCCGACTTCCTTGGATTTTGCAGGCTTCGGCTCAAGGCTCCAACCGCTGCTGAGATGTCGGGACGAGTACAGTTCATGAAATAAATGAGGCTTCCGACAATCTGCTTGTACAATCTGCTTGTAAGGAATGGAGGACATAGAATCTGCCTCCCCTGAATCTAAGAAATCATCAACCAAAACACCACCATCCGTTTCCGTGCCCTCCAATTTCTGCCTGAATTCCATAGGAGTGGCACTCCCTTTTGCGTCTAACATGCCAAACTTTTCTAACATGTTCTTGATTGCTTCCTTTTGAGTTAAATAAATAATTTTTCTGTTTCTTGTCTCTTTCTACTTGAATTCCTAGAATATATTTAGCCTCACCCAAGTCTTTCATTTCAAACCGGGAATTCAAAGCTGATTTTATTTTATTAATCTCATTGATGGATTTGCTAATCACTAGCAAATCATCTACATAAATTGCCATATAAATCACTCCATCATCACCTTCCATTACATAGACCGAGTGATCTAAACTGATCCTGGTAAAGCCAAGATTGGTTAAAAACTCATCTTATTTCAGGTTCCATTGCCTCGGAGCCTGTTTCAGACCATAAAGGGACTTCAACAGTTTACAGACCAGATTTTCTTTCCCTTTTTCTGCATACATCTTTGGCTGCTTCATATAAATTACTTCCTCCAAATCACCATGCAAGAAAGATGTCTTAACATCCATCTGATGCAATTCCATATCCTCTATTGTAGCAAGAGATAGCAAAACTCTAACAGTAGGAAAGCGAACCACAGGAGAGAAGGTCTCTTCATAGTCAATTCCCTCCTTTTGGCTAAATCCCTTAGCAACCAGTCTAGCTTTATATCTCTCAATTGTATTATCAGGATTCAATTTTAATTTGAAGACCCACTTACAACCGATAGCTTTCCTGTTCGGTGGGAGCTCCACAAGTTCCCAAGTTTGGGGTTCCATAATTGACTTTATCTCTTCATTTGCAGCCGAGATCCAATGATCCTTTTCAGGAACGGAAAAAGCTTCATGAATAGTAAGCGGCTCCCGTGTGCTTGCAGAAAAAGCACTCTCAACTCGGTCGCCTCGAAGGCGGCTGCTTTGCCTTCTTCCCCCCGGAAAAATCTGACGCGGGAACGGTTGGTTCCCTAGATTGCCGCACAAGGAGTGTATTGGGAGGAGCATCGACAGAAGGAGCAGCTCCAGAAGGAGTATTAGACGGCCCAGAGGCATTTGGGAGAGAGGTAGAAGAAGTAGAAGAGGATGGAGTAAAAGGTACCTGCTCAAGAATGATATACTCTTGTATTTTCTCATTCCTTTCAGCTGCATCCATGCTAAAAACGACAACAGATTGACTTTCTTCTTTAATCTGAATATTCCTGGCTGTTTGAAGGCATCCTCTCTGAGGATTATACACTCTATAACCTGCAGATTCATCATCATAGCCTAAAAAGACACCAGGTACAGATTTTGGACTAAGCTTCCAATTAGGAAGATTATCCAAGATAAAACATTTGCTACCAAAAACTCTAAAATGACTAACATTTGGCTTTTTGCCTGTCCAAACTTCATAAGGTGTCTTACCCCTAACAGCCCGGGTTTCCACTCTATTTCTGATGTAGGAAGCACAATGAAAAGCTTCCCCCCAAAACTTTGGATCCACACCTTTATCGGCCATCATAGATCGAGCACATTCAGTCAAAGTCCGATTAAGTCTCTCGGCAACACCATTTTGTTCCGGTGTGTACGGAGCTGTAAGTTCACGAGAGATGCCATTTTCTTTCAAAAAATCAGCAAAGGCATGAGATACATACTCTCCACCATTATCCGTCCGCAAAGCAAGAATAGATTTGCCGTGAAGTTTCTCCGCCCAGATTTTGTAGTGCTTAAAGTGAGTGAAGACTTCTCTCTTCTCCTTCATAAAGTATATGCGACTATACCGGGAGTAATCGTCTGTAAAGGTGACAAAGAAGCGGCTGCCACCCAGAGAGGGAACTTTAGAAGGGCCGAAAACATCAGAGTGAATAATACTAAGAACATCTGTGGCTCGGTGATCAGAAACTTGTGATATGGGAAGCTTGTGAAGCTTTCCGAGAGCACAACCATCACACACATGAGACTCTTGTTGACCAAGCTTGACTCCCTCTATCATGTCATGCTTTATCATCTTAGTTAGTCTCTCATGATGCACATGACCAAGTCTTTTATGCCACAAAACATTATCACATAGGACACTGGAGTACGCAAAATCAATTTTATTAGCCAGGTCCATGCGGTACAAAAAGTTTGGGCCTCTAGTTCCTACTAGAGCTACTCTTCCATTCTTGCTCACTATTTTCTTGACATTTTTCTGGAGAACCTCAAAGCCTTTGCTTTCAGCTACAGACGTAGAAAACACATTTTTCTTAAACTTTGGAAAATACAAGACATCATACAAAGTTCTCTTAACAACCTTTCCATCTATCACACAATCCAGATCTATGTTTCCTTTGGCATTTGATTCAACGGCATAGCCACAAGCATAAAAGATTTGACGTAAAGGAATAGAAGACATCTCGTTAAACCAATACTTTTTCCAGCACATGTGTGAAGAACTGCCGGAATCCATTATCCATCCGAGGTCCTTTTCGCCTTCTATCATGTCGTGTTTGGCAAGAGGGAAGAACTCTTTGTCATCAGTTTTTGGAAAACTGAGCAGATCAAGTGTCGTTTCCTCGGTTATTTTCTTCTTCTATTCCGTATCCTCCGCTGAAAATGCAACAGTTTTATTCGGAGGTTTTTGGGAAATGGGAGGTCCGCGGTGTCTCCATCCTTTCCGAAAGGTACCTGTTTCAAGAGCTTTTATATCAAATATAATTAAAATATGAAGAAATGTAGGTAAGAATAATATTTTGTGTTTTTCTTGGAGTTGTACTATCGGTAATTATCCAACATAGTATTTCGTTTGATCAGTTTTTAATTATTTTAAATATGTATTTCCAACTTTTGTACAACTGTAATGTGCCCCGTGAAATTAATATAAAACAAAAGAATCAGTTATTTATGGTTTTAATTTATATTATCCATATTTCTGTTTATGTTTATTATTTGTGTTTTTTTATTTTTGTATCTTATATATTAGTTTGTTCTATGTTTCTAAAATGTGCTTTTTCTTGTTAAAAAATTATGATCCGAGGTTATTCTGATAAGGAGATTACAAAAAAAAAAAAAATTAGGACCGAAAATGAAAAAAGAAAATACAAGAAAAACAAAAATGAATTCTTATTTTTGTTTGTGATTTCGGTGGACTAAGGTTAAGAGGCGAAGTGTACAATTTTTATACTATTAACAAAGAAAAAAAAAACTTGGGATTCCATTTAATTTGTTTGGTCAAAAAATTCGCGTTATAAGCGTGACACACAAGTAATTTATGGGATATAACTTTTAATACAACTATGTATACCTTCTATCTATAGAAGAGTCAAAGATGTATCATTCAGCCACGATATACTTTCTTCGCTAAATGTTAGAACTTAGTTTACCATCAAAATTACCATTCAGCGATGAACGTTATTGCCGCTGGATTATCGTGTCGAGTTTCGACACCTCAGCGACGAAACTGTGTCGTCGCTAAAACTGTCTGAAGTCGGGACTGACACAATAATGGACTCTTTTTATTGCCATCTGCGGAATTTCACATGTAACCCACGAAGCCCTAAACACATTGCAAACATATATGCCAAATTCGTGCACTTCAGCGATGAGAATGTGTCGTCCCTAGTACTGTCTGAATGCCGAAAAATTGCTAGCAATGGACTGTATTTGTCGCCATCTTGGGAATATAACGTGTAATCGACGAAGCCTTAAACACATTGAATACATGTGTAACATCTAATGTCATCAAATTCTTTTTCCATACATCATTTTCAGTAACAAACTTCAAAACGAAAAACAAAAAATGACACGATTATATCCAATTCATAACGGATACAATTTATCCGACATACTTTGCCAAACGTTAAGTCATCGAAGTCTTTCACCCTAATCATTATCAGTAACAAACTTCAAAATGAAACACTAAGAAGGATATAATTATATTGAAATCATCAAGGATACAATTTTCCCAACATTCTTTGACAAACGCTAAATACAATTACCGCACTAACTATCCAAAACTACTAATAAAAAACTATAACAAATCAACACTAGTTCTATAATTTTATGATAAACCTTGTCCTCTCTTCACACATTTCACAACTTCTCTATGAAATGACCAAAATCTTCGGTCTCCCATTCAGCGTCCGTGTCATCGGGAACTTCATCCTCCCGAGTGTCGGCATCTTGAATGCCTCGGACAAAATCTCGTGCCACTATAGAGGGAATTGGCACCTCATCGCCTTCGAAATGGCACCGCCATTTCATGATGATAATTTGTAAATCCGGTGTGAGCATGCTCTCCTCCCATTTCCCGTCCTTTAATGACAATCCGCACTGAATAATAGCTTTACGTGCGTAACCCATCTCATTCTTGTCCTTCATTGCGTTGACTTCGCGAATTGAATCGCGAGCAAACGTAAGGAAAAAAGCCTTCCCGGGCCCGACAAGCTTCCCGGACCAACCCTTGCCACTTGGTTGGGACCACGCATGCTTCTCCGTGCATTTCATTTTCCAATCCTCCCATTTCCGCGACCAAACCTCCTTAATTTTCGAAATGACGAAGGAGTCGGCGGGTTGCACGAGGTGAGTCGCCCAAGGAAGGAAGAAGTATAGTAAAGTCCTCTTGGCGAGTAAGACTCGGTTGAACTCCTCAGAATTGTTGTGACCGCCACAATTGTCGAGGAATATTATTTTTTCACGTCCTTCGCGGTCTCCTTGGTAAGACCTCGGCTCTTTTATCCATTGCGGGAATACGGTTTTATCATTCCATCCTTTGGGGCCGGTTCGGTAGCAAACTCCTACAATAGGAAAAAACAAAGGATAGGGGGAAGGGGTGAATTACGTGAGGGGGAGATAATGAGGAAGGGAGAGGGGGGGAAGAGGGAGAAATATTGAATGACGAGGAAAAGGACGAGGAGGGAGCATTAAGAACCAATAGGAAAGGGCAAAACATGTATTCATGGAGAGGATTACGTAAAGATTAGAGGAAAATAAGGGAGATGAACATAATTTCTTGGATTTAAAATTTAATGAAACTTACCCGGTACATCGTCGGGAAGACCCTTTATTGGGTAATTTTGAGCGCGGTTCGTTAATACTACTATTGAAGCCTCTATTCAGGCGTTCACACCCTGCGTGAGTCGTACCATCAATGTCATGGACTCTCCGCCGCCCGCAACGTCTGCTTATCTAACAACCTCGTCGCCGCGAAAGCCTAAAGTTTTCTAATTGTCCATATTTACAATCAAATGCGTCTCGTCCATGTTCTCCACCAAATCCTCGTTAAAAAGACCTATTATCCACAATAAAAATAGAGAAACTCAAAATAAAACAAAACACTAGTAAGTACAATAAAATGAGAAATATAATACAAAACTTTATATGAAAAGAAGCAAGAAATGGAATGGAAATATGAAGCATACCCGATTGGAATCCCCTTTTTAAGACGCCCATGTGATATGCCACGGATCTTTCAATGTATTCCTCCTTCTCCGGACTTAGTTGTAGTTTCCATTTTTGAGCTCGAGCGACGATGCTATGCTTTTCAAAAAAGCGCTGAATCCAACGCCGACTGATTTCTGGTTTGATCTCTTCACAATTTCGTTGGAAAATTCTAACGCACCATTCTTCTTCATATCGGCAATGATGTGATTTGCCTTTTTTCCCACAATGACAGTAGACATTTTCAATCCCGCCTTTTGGAATCTGAAGAATTCTTCTAGTAGTTCCTCGTGAACCTTGACAACCCATGGTAACTCTTTCCTTCCCTTTCTCGGTAACGCCCTCGTTACTGCCACACTTCTCTTTCTAAATCTCGGGGAAGATAAGGTGAGAGTAGTCTCCCTTATCCCTTTGAGTAGCGCCACCCTTTCTACCCACCACCGCCTCGCCTTCTGGTACTCTGCGATTGGAGTAAGGAAAGAAAAAAAAAATAGTGACTGGATTATTATGAAGATGAATAACTGAATTAGGTTGGTCGTCACTTTCGCTGAATTAGGCCAGTCGCCTAATTCAGCGATGATAGATGCTCGTGGCTGAATTAGGCGACGACAATCTGTCGTCGCTACTTCATCGACGACCATCTATTGTGGCTAAATGGCGTACAACATGACTCCCCTAAGAATCATGGTTAAGCTACGATTTAAATTCGTCGCTGCTTATGGATAAACGTGTGTCGTCGCTATATTAAACAGGCGAGACTACTTAAAAAAAAACCTTTGTAAGTGTGTGGGTTAGCGACGACAAGATAAGAATACAAAGAAAGAAGAATAATTTGCAAATCACATATATACCGATTACTGCAAATTTTTTTTAGACAACTCCGAGTGAGCATCGCCACTTGTTCTTGATGGGCAAATAATTACTCAGTGAGTTTCTCGATTGTTCGTCGCCATTCCTCTTCTGTCGATGGTGGAGGTGGGGTCATCGGACGCCGAACCCGTGGAATTTCGCATAAACGGGGTCACCTCACACGAACATTGCACAACTTATGTAGACTCGAGGTACGAGCCGCACGCAAAGTTATTACCTTGAGAGTTCTTCGACAATAATTTAGGACGGCGTATAGACAAGGGACCCACGGATGGTAAAGTTGCAATAGGTGGGGAACATTCACGCGATAACCGCGGTTGTCGTGAACAATCCATGAATGTCGTGGATCTGCCGAATCGAATTGTCGTATGTGGGCGAACGATGAGCCTCGGTCGTCACCGTCGATGAAGAGCCACGTCGGTTGAGCGGGAACATCCGGGGGGGTATCTAGAATTTTAGGACGCGGATTTTCCCTCATTTTTAGGGAGAGAGGTTCAGCGTACCTCCTATGTTCACGCCATTCGTTAAACGGAATGTAGTGCTCGGCCCAGGCTTAAAACTGTCCATGTCCTCCTCTCCGTGGGAGGAGGAAAAAACCAATCAGGATCCTCAACTCGGTAGGGAGCTTGAGGACCCAGATTTTCCCAATTCAACGCCTCTCTCCCTATTCGGTGATGGAGGCTGAAATTATGTGGTCTCCATTGACCCACAGAATGAGCAGCCTATGTAAAACCTCTAGGATAATATTTGCCCCTTCCACTTTCCCACTGAATAAGCGCTGCCCAGGTACAAAAATATTCCGACCACTCTCACCCCTGTGAGGAGAAGACTCCCCTGAGTCTAATGCAAAAAGAATCACTGAATTTGCTCCCCTGAGCAGTAAGTAATGGCTGGTCAAAGATGACCTTTATAGTTACCAGCTCTCTTAGAGAGAGGTACCTAAATATTTATAAGTCTTGGCCTGCCTACTCACGACTACCTACTACTAAACCCTAGTCGAATAGGAACACTATATAGTACAAAAAGGTACAATGGGCGATGTACTTATTGTACGACCATTGAATGACAAGGTCTACAAAGTGACACTTGTCAAATCAGAAGCCATGGTTCATCCTCCCATCTTCTCCGTTATCAAATAATGTGGCACCACATGGCACCGCGTGACGCTATCTCCATATGCCGCAAAAAGCTCACTTCGTGTGGCGGCTATGATGCCGACCGTCCGATCAAAACATATTTTACACGGTTCAGATTCGCTTACATGCATAAATTGTTCCTCTTTTTTAGTCTGGTGTTAATTTGTTGTTGAGTCAATGTTTATATATCTTTGAAACCCGTCACGTGTATCGTTTCGATAACGCCTTAGTGGTTAAGACGTACGACTGTATAGAGGTTCACAGATCAGGTTCAAATCCGGACTTAGGCACGATTTTGGTAAAATATCCTCTACTTTTAACTCTGCCACTTTCTAAATATCGCGGCAGCCATGGCGTGCCTTTGATCCTCACTCTCTCTCTTTAAAGTGGAAATAAATTAGAGAAGTAAACTACTAATTACCTCTTTTCAACACTTCCGTTAATTCCTAGTCACTTTTTAATTTTAATCCACGGTTTTCTCTACAAAAATCAACTTACGAGAAGGCACTCGTTTTGTCATCATGTCTACAATCATTTCTTTATCAGTTTTATGAACCAGTTTAATTATTTTATTTTCTACCTTCTCTTTGACAAAGCTTAGTCTAATATCCATATGTTTAGCTTTGAAGTGATGTTTCAGATTAGCTGGAATAAAGATAACAACTTGATTATCACAAAACACATTTTGAGTTCTAGACTTCATGAACCCAAGTTCTTCAAGGAGAGATTTAACCCACATTAAATCTTTGGTTGCTGCACAAGAAGCCATGTATTGAGCCTCTATAGTGGACTCAGCAACTGAAACTCTGAGACCTCCATAAGTCCTCAAAGTGGATAGCTTCCAAGAAGCCTCTAGGATAACCCTAACCCCTTTGTGTTTCAGTAAGAATAACTGCCACCCTGGCAGACAAAAACACTCACCAACTTTACCCAAGTGAAGGCAAGACTCCCTTGAGTCGATAGCAAAAAGAATCTCTGAATTTGCTCCCTTGAGCAGTAAGTTACGGAGGGTCAAATTTGACCTTTTTTACAGAAGCTCTCTGGGAGAGAGGGTCCTATCTACCAATTTTTCTAAGTCCTATCTCTCTCACAAACTCTATCTACTGGTGTAGGCACCAATCATATTAAACTGTCGTACATAAAAGTACAGCCGCCGGTGTACTTTATGTACGGAAAGTGTACGACATGGCCGAAAAAGTCGACACATGTCATATGCGGATTCGGTGCCGTAATCCCCGGAGATACCGCGATCCAACGCTATTTCCCCACATGTCATCCAATGTGGTGATGACCATTAACCGTCGAGAATCTCTTCCGCGATCTCAGCTTTCTTCCCGATTGTTCGATAAAATGCAGATTTTAATCGTAGCCGTCATAAATACATTCGCGATATTTGTTTCGTAAAAGAAAAAAAATGCGCGGTACTTGTTTCTTATCCATACCGTAATCCGTACGTTTACATAACGGGTTCTATGTAACCGTAAACATCCGCCTTTAAATGAAATTTCCTACGTCGTAACATATGAATACGAATCAAACCTAATAGAATGTATCGGAACTTCTAGACTTAACGGCTAAGGCTACCGGCTACCGGCTACCAGCGCTTTGACGGTCGGCAGATGTCAGGATCAAATCCTGTCACCGACATAAACCAATTAGTAAATAAACCTTCCTATCTGTAAATTGAATAATCTATTTCTCGTAAACTTCTGGATAGCCTAGGTAGCTATGGCTCTAGCTTCCTCTCCAACTTCTCAGTGATAGCAACAAGTGTGTGAGTTTGAGAGAGAAGTTAGAGGCAGACTTCCTCAGCTTCTTTCTATATTCCAATTTAGGCTTAGAAAATAATGAAATAACCATTGATTTCTACACTCCCCTTATTTTCTAGTCAATCTTTAATTTCAGACCACACTTCTCCTTGCAGAAAATTAGTTTAGGGGAAGGCACAGGTTTGGTCATCATATCTGCTACCATCTCACTATCTGGTCGGTACTCTAAACTGATTATTTTTTTTTCTACTTTCTCTCTAACAAAGCTGAGTCTAATGTCCATGTGTTTAGCTTTAAAATGATGTTTAGGATTGGCAGAATAGCGATTCCAACGTGATTATCACAAAAAAGATTATGCACACCACTCTTAAGGTGACCAAGCTCACCAAGCAAAGATTTGACCCACATCAATTCTTTTACAGCAGAGCAAGAGGCCATATACTCAGCCTCCATGGTGGACTAAGCAATAACCTTTTGTTGTTTCCTACTCCAACAGCAAGCCCCATCACCCATATATAATACATATATAGAAGTACATCTCCTCATCGGAGCATCAGCATAACTGGCATCACTCCAAGTAGTGATGTCAGTATTCTGCCCACCCAAATGCAACCATAGATCCCTAGTTCCTATCAGATATCTAAGGACTATTTTAGCTGCCTCCCAATCCTTCTTAATGGGTGCATTTAGACTTCTACTCAGCACTCCTACAGCTTCAGCTAAATTCGGCCGGGTACAATTCATAAAATAGATTAGACTTCCCACTACTTGCCTGTAAGGAATAGTCTGCATGATCTTCTGTTCTTCAGGAGATAATTTCTCGTCTAAAACTATGACTCCTTCTTCCTCACTCCCCTCACTTCCCTTTTTTAACTCCATTGGAGTTGTACAACTATTAGTTTTATCTATCTGAAATTTTTCCAGCATGTTCCCTATTGCTTCCTTTTGAGTCAATCTTATAATCTTTCTTTCTCGGTCTTTTTCTACTTGAACTCCCAAAATATATTTTGATTCTCCCATATCTTTAATTTTAAATCTCCCTTTAAGATCGGTTTTTAGTTTATTTATTTTTTTCATTGATTTACTTAAAATAACTAAATCATCAACATAAATTGCAATAAATATAATACCTTCCTCATCCTCAAAAACATAGTTTGAGTGATCTGAGCTGATCGAGATATATCCCAAACCGGTAAGAAACTCATCAAGTTTCTTATTCCACAGTCGACGCGCCTGTTTCAAACCGTAAAGGGATTTAATCAACCGGCATACCTTACCCTCCTCTCTTTTCTCCACAAATTCTTCGCGTTGTTGCATGAAGATCTCCTCTTCCAATTCTCCATGCAAAAAGGCTGTTTTGAGGTCCATCTGGTGCACTTCCATGTCTTCTGCTGCTGCCAGACTGAGAAGTATGCGGACGGAGGGAAATCTGACCACCAGAGCAAAGGTTTCCTCGTAGTCAATTCCCTCCTTTTGTGTAAATCCCTTTGCCATTAGTCGTGCCTTGTAGCCCTCGATTGTGTTATCTGGGTTCAGTTTTAATTTGAAAACCCACTTACAACCGATTGGTTTTCGGTAAGGTGGACAATCCATTAGCTCCCAAGTATCGGCTGCCATAATTAAGGCCATCTCCTCGTTGATGGCTGTCTTCCACCGGTTTCTTTCTGGACAAGTCATCGCCTCTCCATAAGTTTGAGGTTCATCTTGATCAGATAGTTTTGTTACCTTGTAATTAACGTGTTTTTCTTGCAGTCTTTTGCTACTTCTCCTTCCCCCCTCAAAATCTGAGGCCGGAATAGATGGTTCTCGTGGATTCTTTCAAACAATCTCGGCTTCTCCCCTATCCCTTGATTCCGAATAAATTTCCACCACGTCTTCCGCTTCGAGTAGAGTTGTCAATAGAGTTTCCACAGCCGAGTCCTTTTCGGTCTAATTTGTACCTGCAAGATTGTCATCTTCACTAAAATTTGGATAGTTATGAAGCTCAAAGTCATCAGAATTTTCTGACTCAAATCTGATTTTTACTGACTTTGTATATTTCAAGGGATCCACAGACTTTCCTTCATCCATAACTACTAGATGTTTTACTAAGATTATGTCTTCCTTTTTTAGATCATAAACTCTATATCCTTTAACATCCTCATCATATCCTAATAAGTATCCTGGTTTTCCTTTAGAATCTAGTTCCTAATTAGACCGATCTGTATCTAGACTGAATACTTGACTGTCGAAAACCTTTAAGTGAGATATGTCTGGTTTACGGCCTGTCCATCTCTCATATGGTGTTTGATCTTTTATAGCTGAAGTAAAAACTCTATTTTTGAGGTAATTAGCACAGTTCATTGCTTCTGCCCAAAACCTTTTTCCTATCTTCTTTTCCGACAACATACTTCTAGCACTATCACTTAGTGTTCTATTTAACCTTTCTGCACTTCTGTGTCCTCCATTTGGACCAAGAATGAGGAAGCCTCTAGGTAGTTTTTGACTAACCCAATTTCAACGAGAGCAACTGCTACCCTAGCAGATAAATAGATAAACTCATTGCACCCGTGTGCAGTCTGGACTCCCCTAAGTCCACAACAAAAAGAATCACTGAAAACGCCTTACCAGGCGATTAATTATCAAGCGGCAAAGATGCCAATATTTATACAAGCTTGTTGGGAGAGAGGCGGCTACCTCCTCAATCCACTAAGTCCCAAACCCTCTCACAACACCTATCTACTGAAGTACGGGACCAATCAGGAGACCGTATAGTACAGAAAGTACCATGGCCGATGTACTTTCTATACGGCCTGTGTACAACAAGGCCATCGAGTGGACGCTTGTCTCCTCCGAACTTGTCCTCACGCTCCCCGAGATTCCGGCTTCCTTATGACATATTGCCACGTGTCGCCAAGTTATTTTACATCCGCAAACCGCCAAAGCGGTCATTCTATGATCTCGGCAATGATGTGAGCCGTGGGATCTAAGTCGGCTTTAATTCCCAGCTGTTCAAAACAAATGTCCGGTACATTTGTTTCGTGCGCACTTAATTTCCCAACTAGTTTCTATGTATCCTATTTGTAATTCCGTTAATCGGATTAGTCGTCTATCTATTGTTTAAATAGCTATCGAACCCTATGTATCCTAACGGACTACTACGACAGACTGGTAAGGGTTGACGGCTATGCCTCGCCCTACCGGTCGGAGGTTCGAGTCCTGCCGGACTCAACCTTTTTGGTTGAGAGTGACTTAGGTCACTCTTAAGCCCTGCCTATGGAGCTAAGGCAGCCATGGCTCCACCGCCCTCTCTCTCCTTCAGTGACTACAACAAGTATGGGGGTCAGAGAGAGAAGGTGGAGGCAAGCTACCTCTGCTTTTCTTTTCCTTCTTATTTTAATTAAGACCTAGAAAATACCTCCCCTAAATCTAGTGATTTCAACACTCCCCTTATTTTCTAGTCTAATTTTAATTTCTCTTTTAGTCCACATTTTTCTCTACAATACTTTAGCTTGGGAGACGGCACAGGCTTTGTCATCATATCAGCCACCATTTCCCCATCACTCCTATACACCAAATTCACAATTTTATTTTCCACTTTTTCCCTCACAAAGCTCAATCTTATATCCATATGCTTAGCTTTGAAATGGTGTTTTGGATTGGCTGCAATTGCAATTGTAGCCTGATTGTCACAAAACACTTCATGTACTCCCTTCTTCATGTACCCCAATTCTTGCAACAAAGACTTCACCCACATCAGCTCTTTCACAGCAGAACAAGAGGCCATGTACTCAGCCTCCATAGTGGACTGAGCAACAACCTTTTGTTGCTTAATGCTCCAACAACAAGCACCTTTCCCCACATACAATACATACCCAGAAGTGCATCTTCTCATAGGTGCATCACCATAACTGGCATCACTCGAAGTAGTGATGTCAGTGTGCTCCCCTCCCAAATGCAACCATAGATCCCTAGTTCCCACCAGGTATCTCATTACTCTCTTGGCTGCCTCCCAGTCTCTCTTTCTAGGATCATTAAGACTCCTACTGAGGACTCCAACTGCTGCAGCTATGTCAGGCCTAGTACAATTCATAAAGTAAATCAAACTTCCTACAACCTGTCTGTAGGGAATAGACTTTATAAACTGCCTCTCTTTAGGACTCATCTGATCATCTAACATTATCACTCCTCCTTCTACACTTCCATCACTTACTTTCTTCAAGTCCATGGGAGTGGTATAACTATTTGCATTTTCCATGTGGAATTTCTCCAGCATATTTCCTATAGCTTCTTTCTGTGTAAGTCTGATGATCCTCTTCTCCCAATTTCTTTCCATTTGAATTCCCATAATATATTTAGCCTCTCCTAAATCCTTCATATCAAATCTACTTCCCATATCTTTCTTTAACCTATTTATCTTCTCCATAGACTTACTGAATACCAGTAAATCATCCACATAAATTGCAATAAAAATCACACCATTCTCATCCTCAAACATATAAATAGAATGGTCAGAACTGATCCAAATACACCCCAGACTGGTAAGAAACTCATCTAGTTTCTTATTCCATTGTTTGGGGGCCTTCTTTAGTCCATATAAGGACTTTATAAGTCTGCAGAATTTGCTTTCCTCTCCTTCCTGTGTAGTAAAAAACTAAACTCAATAAACATCAAAGCAACCCATACCCTACCTCTTTTAAAATCTCTCCTATTTTCTTTCCCCCCTCTCCAACCTCACCTCTACTCTCTTCCTTTCCTCCCCTTCCCTCTTTCCTCTCCTCCTTCACTTTCCCCCTATCGTTCAAAACTTATTCTTTTATACTTTAATAGTATGCTCGTTATCTCCATTTGTAGAAGGAATATTGCATATGTCACAATTGCAAATTAGACAAACAAGAAAAAAGAATCAATGAGAAATTAGCGACCACAACCAACATAATTCGAATGACAGCAAAACAAACAAATAAAACAAAATACGACAAAAGGTTAAAAAAAATTCAACTAAGTAGAAACAAATTCAAGAGAGCTACAAAAAAGGAATGAAATAGATTGAGGGCGAAGGGGTGGTATTTGAAAGGGGGGGGATGGGGAGCGGGGAGAAGGTAGACACATTGAGAGGGGTGCGATAGGCACCTTCACTATCAGAAGGAGGGAAAGATATAAGAATATAGGGAGAGAGTGGGATTCACGGATAGGGAGAAAGAGATTCAGAGGGAGAGAGGGGGAGAGGGAGAGGGGGAGAGGGAGATTGGGAGAGAAAGAGGCAAGGGTAGAGAGGTAGAGGAGGACGGGGAGAAGAAAAGGGGATAACAATATAAGTGGAGAACATGTAAACAATTAAAGCGACACACACTGAGAAGGAGAGACAGGGAGAGGAGAAAATAAAGAGAGTGCAGCAGAGGTAGAGAGAGAGGAAAAGGGGGGGTGGGGGGGAAGCGGAGCACGGCGAAGGTGAGGGACACACAAACCCGAAGAGGGATGGCTATTCACCATAAAGTTAAGGAGATATCGAAGAGACAAGGTGGCTGGATGACGAAATGGTAGGTTGATAGGGAAGAATCCATGGATGAAATGTGGAGCAGGCGGCGGAGCGTTCGTATGCTTCGCGGTGAACAAAATAAAATATTTGTCAAAATAACGCCGTACAAATCCCACCAAAAAACGGTTGGTTGTGATTCGCCAAAAACATATTTTTTTTTTTTTATGGACTGTCCGCATTTGGCGTTTCCTATCCCTAAATATCACCAACGCCAAATGATGTTGTTTTATTCTAAAAAATACAATAACAACCTTAATTTAGTGTTTTTTGGCACATCAACCCCGTATTGACATAAATGTTTACTTTATTTTGTGTTCGACACCATATAACAATGGACATTTATACTAAATGGGACCATCTTCACCTTATTACAATAAACTTTTACGCTAAATGGACCATAACCATAAAATAGCATTAATAGTAACTATAAGTGCTTACAAGGAACCTACTCGTTGTTGAAACGCTATATATCAAAGTTACAGTTATACGCCGCCGCGACATTGCATTCAGTTAAGTTCATTTACTGAAAAAATGACTTTCCACAGGCGAATTTGTTTGACGTTCACACTGTTGACAATACGGTTGTTGGTCTAATAAGTGCGAACGTAATTTTTTAAGACCCGGATTGAACCCTTTCTAAGACCGCACATTCTCATGCGTCCGCAGCTATTAAACATAATAAATTGTACCTTTTACCTTAAAAAGGTACAATTCCGTACGGTCTGACACTATCCGTACACCACACTAATTACATGATGACGTACTAGCGTTTTGTACGGTACCTGAAAATTAACCCTAAATAGAATACAGAAAAAAATAGAATGAACTACGCTAATGGAGAATAATTTAAAAGAAAAACGGGACGGAATTAGTGTACACAACGCTAATAACGATTGGCGGTGTACTTTATAAGTGCGACAGTGCGACTCACCAAAAGTGCTTGGTGACATGTGTTGTCGTACTCATCCGTTTGGATGACTGGCCACGGTACGGTTTCAATGTTCAGCAGTTAACAGAATTCAAGTCTTCCAATCAGAATCATTTTGACTTTTAGGTGATTCCTAAATATTTAAAATACACTGTGTATCGCTATGTGTTAATGTATTTTTCGTCTCGTAAAACAACTTTTCTCCGTACACACTTGTCGGATTGTGGATGTGACGGTTGCGATCGAAAGGTAAGGTTCTTAGCTTCCGATTGGCTGTCTCAGATTGAAAATAGGACAAGTGTGTACGGAAACAAGATGCTTTAAGGGACGAAACAAATATTAACCCTAATAGTAACACACGGTGTACTGTACTGTAGCGCGAACCACACTATTATAAAGTCACTGAAAGGACTATTTTGAGGATGTTCGTACACCGTAATATATGTAATTCTAGTTTAATGTGGAGTAATTCAATTTTAATTGTGAGTTTATGATTTTAACAAGGAAGAAGACAAGTTTCCATAAGTGGTCAATCCGATCTAGTGTGGCCGGCGGTTCCACTTTTCGGCTTTTGTTTCCGGCAAGGTGAAGTATAGACAATTTCGATTCTGGCCTTATGATTGGATTAACTCGTCGGATTGTACAAAAATAACTGCCAGCCGGGGAAAATCTCAGAAATATCTGAAGACAATTGACCATAGTTCAAAAGTAGGTGACCGTACGCCCATACAATATGCCTATTGTATGCAAAACATACAATATGGCCTTAAGACCATAGTTGTTCAAATCACGCGATTTTTTCCTTTTTTCCGATTAAAACGTATAATTCGTGACTTTTGAATAAATCGGAAAAAAGCGCGATGTACTTTCTGTCCGGTAAACTGAACGGCTAATTCACAGAAACTGTACGGTATTTTACGATAGCTGTACGGTTTTGTACGGTAAATGTACGAAATTTGACGAAAAGATGCGACAAGTGTATTTTCTGTTCGGTAAACTGAACAGAAATTTTAGAATGGCCGGAATTGTACCAAACATGTACGACTATTACGAAAAGATACGGAAAATGTACGAAATGGTACAAACTGGGATATGTGAAATTTATTTTGTTTACATGTACGGAATGTATGGACGAAATTCATTAACGATTTTACTATTTTTCAAAGGTTCAATGCGTTTGTTAGGTATAATGCGTCGCGATTAAATCGTTCGCACTAAACGCCGTAAACAACTATGCTTAAGACCCATATTGTATTGGCCGCAAAATGAAATATAATAGTAACAGGGTTTAGTTGCACATGGGATAGAGAATTAAACGTCATGTCTAAATTTGAAAAAATAATCGGACAAAAAAATATTTTTTTGTGAGTTTTGAGCGACTTTTTATTTAAACCGTCAGATTTGGACGAACTGACGGTCGTTGATGAAAGTAACGATCTAAGAAGATCACATGAAAAGCCCATAACACAACTTACGATAGGACTATCGTCAGATTCGGACGATCGGAAGGTCGCTGATGAAAGTAGCAATCTAAGAAGATCACATGGAAAGCCCGTAACACAACTTACGCTAAAGGAGGCCTACAAAAGGCCTACCAAAAAACGCCTACTTTTCAACTATGCAGTTGACAAATGCCGAAAATGCACACGGTTTTCAATGGGCCGCCAAGAATATTGTACGGATCACATCGATTATCGTACGGTGTGGCTTTTAATCGAAAGCAATTTCGTCAACGAGCGCCGGTCAACGGAGGACATGAGTTGTCGCATGTTGCAGCTTTCCGTGCGAACATTGAAAGCAAACTGTACACCGTCGATCGTATTTAGCGTGTTGAACACTAATTTGGCGCCCCTAAATTTTGACCCTTGAACCTTAAATATAATAAATGACATTATTTAAGGACGTGGACCATAATTTGCCACGTCTCCTGGCACTAAATTAGAATTAATGACGCTAATTTTTTCTTTACTCTAATAATTTCTACACGCTAAATACGATCGACGATGTACTATACCATTGGTGTACTAGATTTATAGTTTAGTTCGATCTTTAAGTTTGAAGATTATTTCTGTCAAATTTTCTTTCATGTACGATGTCAAAATAACAACAAATATTCCTTGTACTGTTTTAGCAAAAGGACGTAACCCTAAAACTGTGGAAATTTTAGGGATTCTCCACGGGGTGGACGCGGCCTATCTTGCGCCTATTTTTTGGAAACTCCCTATTTTTGAAATATTCTTTCGTTCGGAAGGGTGGTTCGCTCTTCAACAAGCCAGTCTAACGATTTTAGACTAGACGGTCTAGACTTGGTTCCCGTTGCCAAAATTGCGCCAGCGACATATTTGGGCAAGTAGGCTTTGGTGGCACTTACTATTACAGCTCGTTTTATCATTGATGATGTGCCTCTTCTAGCTTAGGTTGTCTCTAAGGTGGAGAAGGTCTCTTACCATTTCAACAAGCCTTCCTTTCGGCTCGTGCACTATTGCCCGGCAACATTGGAAACCAGTTTCCACCTTTTCAATCTCTTAATGCCTCATTGTTGAAAATAACTTTCACCAACAGCAACAAACATCTAAGCAAATAGTTGTCGTCAAATTTTGAAAAAACTCGTAGGTGCAACCTTTTCCTCAATCGAGTACTCATTTAAGTTTGTATTTACGGCCTGCTTTATGCTTATGTTTAGGTTCGCCTCACCCTCCTCTTTTAGGAGAGGGGGCATTGTGTTTGCAACCAACCTATTGACTGGGGGATACACTTATTTCAATGCTCACATGGTGGGGAGAGTACTGCCGCTTATGATTTAGTGTGCGACGCAATTGTTGCCATAGACATTGAGGCAAGCTACACCGCCAAACGAGAGGCTCTCATAAACTCCCTCCTTGCCCTCATTCTATGGGTTTTAGAAGCCCTCGAGTTGACTTGGTTTTCCTCCATGGTGGTGGGAGTACCCTTAGTGATGTGGTCCTCACGGATCCCATTGGTATGCACATTTTATCTCACGCGACATTACATACGAGTGTGGTGGCTCGAGAGGCAGTGGCTACCAAGAAAAAGGACTACGCTCACCGAGACCCGTCGCATATGTTTGCCGCATTTGCAATGGAGTTTAGGATCCTTCGACAAGTTCTTAGATGAATTCCTCTACCACTGTGCACAAAAAACGTTTGAAGCTAGGGGTCACAAGAGTCTTTGGTCGAGCATTTTAGCCACCTTCTTCAACGAACGAGTACCAACTGCCCTTCAACGAGTATAAGCTGCGCACCTCTTTTGACAAAGCACGGTGGTAGATGACATAAGGGTCTTCCACATTTTCCACCAAGTAACCCGGTCCACGTCCATGATCTATATGGTTGTGGACCTTGTCTTGTTTGGGTTGTTAGTAGACTCCTAACATGGGCTAGTTCTTTTTGTAGCTGGTCGTGTTTGGTACTTTTGTTTTGAATATTGTTTTTTTCATTCCGAGCTGTTTATTTCAAATCTATAAGACGTAGTTTACGTTCTTGTGACTCTTGTAGTCTATATTTTTTTTTTCATTTTACCTATTTTGTACAAAGATGGTTTTACCATCACAAATTTTGCTATAAGGTTTTCCACTTCAAACTGCCTACTATTGGTGCTTATGCTAATGACTATCTATCTTTGAAAAACACACTCATCTTCTTGACAAAAGGACGGAACCCTCAAAACTATGGAAATTTTTCCTAAAAATGAGCAGGCGCGGCCAAATCTGCGCCTAATTTTTCGAATCTCCGCTACTCCCGATGATTATGCCCAAGACTGCTTATGCTTAAGACTATCTACCTTAGTGTGAACTCGTAAAAAAATTGCAAATACATATAAGTGTTGAATTATTCGCATATGTGATATTTTGGTGAATTATTAAAGGCTTTCTTTTTGTGAAGCTATTTTAGGAAAAGACTATCAAGCTTGAAAAGAAGCAAATTGTTATTTAAAAGCTCGGATCTCGATCAGGGATGTCTTCTAGCTCATAATATTGAACGCCATGAATTGATACAACGAAGACTGTGGTTGAAGTCGTCCATACGTCATCCATACCTTAAGTAAACACATTTCGAACCTTGACACCTTATGTTTCTTTCCAAATCAGGTTAAAATGTGACACGCCTATGAAGAGTAACTATTGGAAATGGTCCAATCAATTATGTGAAAATTTCCCCAGGTATTTGATCTTAAAAGCCAACTACTTGGTGTTTATTCTAAGTTCAAATTGAAAGAACCGATGTGGTGGGTATTATTTCGCGTATGTTTTTTTTCGATCACGAGGCTCTTTCGAGCAATGATTTGTATGATTCCCAACCTTCAATGTATTAGCGAAAAAAGTATGGATAACAATTTATTGACCCGACGACCTCCAGTTTCACAAGACAATTTCAAAGGGTTTATGAGATGTTGACCCCAATTGAGTACCAATGTAGTTTTAGCACCTTTGCGATGCGCATTGTCGTCAACGTACTCAACAAATGGTGAAAAAACATCCTCTTTTCCATGATTGGGGCTTGCGGTTTGTTTAGCAAACCATTTGTGGAGGACATGTGGTGGACTTAGATCGTTTCGTTTTCAAATTTTGGAAAAATCATCCTAAAATAGTGTAGGGAACCAAACATCATCGTCAATCGCAACCTCTTATCACATTTCATGCACCTTCCACACGTTGTTCAAATGCAACGGGGTTGTCCTAACTACCCACAAAACCAAATGCCTTTAAACACATGCACCATCTTCGCCAGTTGATCAACAATCAAAGTTATTGCAAATTCTCACTACCATGAAATCGCTTTCAACACGATTGCATGCATATATTGGCTAACAATCGTGGAGGATTCTACAAATTTTATGTTAATCCAAATTTCACCAAATTTGTAAGTTTTTACATTGTTATGCACCGAAGGCACGTACAAATTACTTAACGCCCATTACAATTGACGGTTGAATAAATAACCATTGGATGTGTTTTGTGTCCATGGATGATCAAACCTCAAGCTAATGGAGTGTCATCAAACTCTTAAATAATGGTTTTATGAATCCCTCACTACCATGGCGCAAACAATTACTCGTCAAACTTATGAATGCCCACTTCAATGTCTATCTAACTTGTAGTGTTTGGTGCACAACTCCCTTTATCAAATGCGTGTCAATATTCGGACACTTCGCGTCACAAGGATACACCTCTTTAGGGCAATCAAATGAAGTCATTGGAGTAAAAGGTTGATATGTATCTTCTTGAGGAACAAGGCCTTAATCGAACGAGGATGTCGGTTGAGGTGAAAGAATGTACTTTTCCTATAAACATTGCAACTTTTTAGGTCGGACCGTCAACGGTGTTAACACGACGCTTAAGATTTATTTTATGTTGAGTGAATTTTCAACACACATCCGTTTTGTACAATATTGCAGCTCAAAAAAAAATCGTTGGAGAAAGTGAACCGATCTATCTTTTCGACGAAATACATTTTCATGTGCAAGAACAAAGGTGTTAGGTTTGTGATCGGTTTCGATCACAAAACCTTGGCACAATACCAACAAGAATCGATAGACTCTCAAAGTGTAAACAATGGCTAACAATTCTTGCTCTCTAGCAAAGTACGTAAGTTCAGTCAAGTTCACGAGTCTCAGTTCAGAACCAAGGCGGCGACCACCCTATAAAATAACGATACTTAGTGCAAAATTGGAGGTATTAATAATGCACTCACCATACTTCGATTTTTCCGCGGGGCGCAATGTTGTAGCGTGAGTGAAGTCCCACTTTACCCCTTCAAATGCCTTTGTATAGCTGGCCGTGCATTCCCACGTGGTATTAGAACGTGTCAATTTTGTGAAGGATAGAACGAAAGTGGTGAAACCTTAGATGAAATTCCTAAAATAATTAGCAAATCCAACGAGCGACCTCAACTTACGACATCAATTTAAAAATCTTACAAATTATGTACAGCTAAAAGTGTTTTTGCATCTAGGCAAACACATTAGTGTGTTAAGGTATAAGCGTTCATTATTTTAGAACGCAAAGTAGGATTTCTTGTTTGAAGAATGTGATTTTTTCAGCAAAATCTTTAATACTTTTCGGTCATGTGTGGCATGGTCTTCCGGTGTGCGCCTAAACTTTAAGATTAACGAGCTAAATTAGCACAAACCTCCCTGGGAGCGGCGGAACATGTTGTTCACCACATTGTGGGATGTTGCCATTACATTTGTGAAACCAAAGAGAAGATCTTAAAATGAAAATGTTCAGTTGAAATATTGAGCCCGTTTGTTTGCACATCAACCATCTATTATCGAATCTTAAGAGAACCCTACGCTAAGTCAAGGGACTTTAAGCATTAGATAAGCTTGAATCTCCTCTAAAAAGCGAAATGGCTGTTAGCATTAAAGGAAAACCGCTTAGGATAGCCGATAGCCTTCCAATTGGTTAGTCTTAGTGGAAGCTTAGGATCCGTGTAGGGGTTTAGGGATTCTTTGAAATAATCCTCCCAAGGGAGGTTCGCCGTCGGTTGCCTATAGAAGAGGATAGTCTCCGGGAAAAGGTACGGAAATCAGGTAATTGTGAAAGAAAAGAAAAGGCTAATATTTTAAGCGAAATACGATAAAAAACTTGACTTATATGAAACTTCATATTTGTAGATACTTATGTGGAAGAATTAAGGGACGTGGTAAGTGACTTACTTGGGATTTATAACATTTTTGGGACTGTGACGAGCTGCATTGAAGGAAACTAGGCATTGGTCATAGTGAAAGATTTTGAAAGATAGCTCAACATACTGATATTTGTCAAATTAGTTATAATATTGTCACAATTTCTTGATATTTTTGTTTTAGAAGGTTTAAATTACAAACTTCTTGAATGAATCCTGATATTTTTTAAAGTGTCCCATACATAATTTTGAACCTTATTAGATGCATGTTATATCCAAAATCGATCACGTTCTTTTCCATTCTCTTCCAATTTGTTAAAAAAAGAATCTTTTACTAATTTTATATTCTTTTCTATGGTTTCAATCATCGGGAAGCTGATTGGGGCGGTAGTGTCCTGTCGACTAAAAGATGATGGAGAACGGGTTCTCCAAGAAGTCGAGATTCGTTGAGACGGTCCTTTGAGTGACAGCCGTCAAAATGTCGTGTTGTGTGTACACTATTGCAAAAAGGAGTAGTGTTAAAAAGAATGCATGCAACTGATCTGGACTTCTGAAAAATAAGAAGACGATTCATTTATATCAACGATTTTGTGATTAAGTTGAACAATTAGCCAATTAACACATCAAATAAGTAACAGGATGGAGATTTAGTTTTACTTAATGCACATTAATGTCATAGATTATGTCATAGTGAATATCATTAATGCCATGTGTCATAGACATTAAATCACGTTTTAAAAAAAAAATTGACTCTATGCAAGCATTTTATCACAGCAACCACTGTTAAGTTACTTCATCTATGCAATCACTGCTTCATTTTCTCTGTCTTTGTTATGCTTGATGACTTTCCTCCTACCGCAATCACCGTGAAGTCATTGCATATATGAAATCACTTATAGATGCAATCTGCTTCATTCACAAACCAACCTTCATTTTCTTGATGCCTTTGTTTCTTCTAACGTAATCATTGTGAAAAAACTGCATCTACGCAATCACTGTCAGATGAAATCACTGCTTCATTTTTCTGTCGTTGTTATGCTTGATGCCTTTTCTTACTTCATTTTTCTGTCTTTGTTATGCTTGATGCCTTTTCTTACTTCATTTTCTCTGTCTTTGTTATGCTTGGTGGCTTTTCTTACTTCATTTTCTCTGTCTTTGTTACGCCTGGTGGCTTTTCTTCCTCTACTGTAATCACTGTGCAGTCACTGCATCTATTCCATCCCTTCTAGATGCAATCTGCCAACCTTCATTTTCTTGATACCTTATTTTCCTCTAACATAATCACTTTGCAAACACTGCAGCTATGCAATCACTGTCAGATAAAATCACTGCTTCAATTTCTCTCTCTCTGTTATGCTTGGCGCCTTTTCTTCCTCTGGCATAAACCGTCAGTGGCTGATCGTAGTTTAGAGGGGGCGAGGAGATGTTGGAGGAAAAGGGGGTGGAAGACGAGGTGAAGTCGGAGGGGAAGGAGGGGAGGATGGAGGACGTGGAAAGGGTACAGAGGGAAGGCGTGGGGGTTGAGGTAGCGAAGGTGGAGGACGAGAAGGAGGAGGTGGAGGACGAAAGGGAGGAGGTGGAGGACGAGAAGGTGGGGATGGTGGAGGAGGATAAGGACGAGGGAGTGGATATGGTGGGGATGGTGGTGGAAGAGAGAGAGGGGGGGGGACGAGGAGGTGTGGATTTTGGAGGAGAGGGTGGAGAGGCAGGAGGGTGTGGAGGAGGTGGTGAGGATGGTGGAGTGGGACGAGAGGAAGGAGAGGGGTTTGCTATCGACTCAGGGGAGTCTTGTCTTCACAGGGGTGAAGTTGGTCAGAGTTTTTGTCTGCCAGGGTGGCAGTTATTTTTGCTTAAACACAAAGGGGTCAGGATTATCCTAGAGGCTTCTTGGACGCTGTCCACTCTGAGGACTTATGGAGGTCTCAGAGTTTCATGGGGATGGAGGTGGACTAGTGGGAGGAAGGGATGAACGAGGTGGCGGTGGTTTTTCCAACACTGCAAAACATTGCAGGAAGAAGCTTCATTGTCAATCACACTATTTCTCACAGCATAAACAGCAATATGGTTTGAAAAAAAAAATTAACGACGAAAAGGACAACGACAACGATGACAAAGATATGATACGATAACGATCGATATCGATATCGATCAACGACATTTTTTTCAAAACCTGACTTTATTAATAGGACTTCATTTAAAAAACACTTGACATCTTCTTAGTGTAAATGTAGCGATGAAGGAAATGGTATGGCTAATCTCTCTTGAAATTTGTTTTTGTTAATATTTTACCACTTCTATGAGTTCGTTTTAACACTACATAAATCCTATGCGTTCTCTCTCTCTATGCATACTTATTTAGCAAGAGATGGCCTAAAGTTTAGGATTTTTTCGGCTTTTGAATCGGTTTATTAAAATGAAAATATTAAATAACAGTAAAATGCGTTAGTCAACTATACTTTTGGGCAATAGTAAAAGTTTATTTGACTAATCCCACATTTAATTGGCCCAAAAAAGACCTCTAAACCATAATTTGAAAATCTTAAACAAAGCTTATAAAAACTGCTTCGGAGTATGTTTTTACGCGCTTTTAGGAGAAATCATAGTCCCTATAATCGTCATTAGTATTTCAATTGAATATCTGATATCCGCCACTTTGTGGGGAACATTTTCTTTTTTTTACGAATCGAAAGGATTACATAAAAGGCGGTGGCTAAACCATCTGGAGACAAAAAAAGAGGCAAGGAAAAGGAGAAATATCTGACCTACTAAAAAGGGTAAAAAAAAACGGAATGAATTGTTATTGTTTAGCATTCTTGCACTGTTGTTTATAATAACGTCACTTCTTATCTATTTTTGTTTAACACGAAGTGAAATTTTCCTTTGTAACCCTTTGTGAGCGGATAATGTTTAGCATTGAATCCAGTTGTTCTGAATTTTTGGCAATTATAATGGGATCATAGTGAATCTTTTGCCAATTCATTTTTTTTTTCTTCAGGATATTAATTTTTCTTTTATTTTTCTTCCAACAAGAACAAAAAACAGGCATTAAGAGTTTCCATCAGCGAAGTCGGACATTCTTTTGAAGATAGCCTGACTTGTTTTCTATATCACGAGGTTTTTTTTTTCCTCAAAGAAGCAAAAATAAAAATTACTTAAAAGATTGTGTACATCGTCAAATTCAACATTTCAGCATTTGCTTTACACCTTTAAAAAGATTCCAAACTTTTTTAAACAACCATGTCGAATGTGGTATAAACATAATGCACATATTATTTGTCCTTAACGAGTCTACTTTGCTAGTATACTAAATAAAGATATCTCATTCAACGTATTAAAACTCGTGGCTTACAAAAAACTCTCATGGTTTTACTTATTAATCCCTCCATTGACCGAAAAACATCGTCAAGCATACAGACAGCACAGCAACGTGAATATCCTATTCGCAAACAAAAAAAACAGCAGAAAATGAAGATAAAACTAAACAATAAATTTTTATTTCCTTGGACAAAACATTTCCTTGGAAAAAAATTGCTTCAAATAATACTTCATTAACTCTCAAAATATTTTGCGCTTAACATCGACCTAACATTATTGTCATGCACAAAGATAGGTACATGGATACCTTATTTCTAAATGAAAACCTAACCAATCTACTCGTTATTTCTTCCAGATGACATTTTTCTATAATGTGAAATTTTCCAAAAAGAGGGCATACGTACATCTACAAACAAACTTGTCCCCTTGATTACTGTATCCTTCATTGCATGCACATCTAGGTGATATTCCGTTCGTCCCATTGGAGCATATACCGCCTCCCCCACAAGGCCCTCATACTTGAGTCGCATTGCAAAACGCTTCACAATCGCTTTTATTTCGCTGATAGCTGGATTGGCATTCAGGTGGAAGGCTTGAGATGCAATTGGCGCTCAGCTCTCCACATGATGGGCGTCCGTTAATTTTGACAATTGGTCCGGTAAAGTAGTTGTTTTGGATAGAACTGTAAATAAAGGGCGCCATAGTTGGGAAAAAAGACGAGCTTGGTAAGATATGAAAATTCATAAATGATTAAGCTTTAGAAATGAAGGCATGAAGCTCTTGATTCGTATACAACGAATCGGAGAAAAAGGGTGTGTACTAAGCCATTTGTATGACGAATAGGGATTTGAATCTAGGGTTTGGTTTAAAATTAGGTGTCTACGACACGATAAATTGACTTCAAGGTTAAAAGTATGTGTTTACTAAACTGGAATTTGGATTTGGGATATTTTTAAAAAAATTAGGCGTATCTAATACAGAAAAAATGCTCATTTGCCAGTGAGAATTATTTAGGAATAATATAATTTTAATGGGTATGCATATAATGTTTGTAAATATTCTAGAAATTTTGTGGGCATATTTGAAGTATGTCTCTCCTCTGAAAGTCACAACTGCAATAGCCTTTAGAAAACATAACACCTGAATACCTAAAATGATGAAATTTATGCTTAAACAAATTAAAAGGACTGTATATGAATATCTAATGTATAAAAGTATATATTTTCAGTTCTTACTTCTAAGGTCTTATAAATTAGAGACTATTAATTGTTTTAACTTAAAAAATGGTGTAATGTTTTTTACTGCAAACCGTCAATGTTTCGATCACATTTTTGATGCATAATAAGTAAAAAAAAAAGTTAACGGCTGTTTATTTTGTAAAACCGTAGAAAAAAACGACCTGCTAAAAATTGAAAGACAAAAAAGGACAATTGTGAACTATGATGTTTTCACATCGTAAGACTTTTTTTCACAATACCCACACTCCTCTCCTCTCCTTCCGCCAAAAACAAAAACCATTTAGAGTACACTTTTGATACGCAGCATATCCTTAGTGCCACGTATCTTACAAGGCATATCCATAGTGCCACGTGTCTTACACGGCATATCCATAGTGCTACGTGTCATACAAGGCATAGATGGATGGCATTTGACCGATGAACGATGGAATGCTTCCACTCAACTGGTTCCCATTGAGATATCTGTGACCCCAAACGTGCACACCCCACCAACACACCCCACCCCCCAAAGTGTTTCCTAGTCAGCATTGGATACAAGTTAGACAAAATGAATATTTGGTGATCATTTTTGGTAAGTACATTTGATGGCTTGGAATCCAACGTCATACTTGAGATAGAAAAGTAAACTTAATCTCGATTTGGTTCTTTTATGTAGTTGATAGGTTTGACCTTCGCACACAAAATATCCACATAATTGCATTCGTTTGCGTAATCCCTCTCCCTCTCCCTCTCCTCCCCTCCCTTTTTCTCCCTCATCTTGCTTTCTTATTTCGCCGCTTACTTTTTTAGTTTAAGTGATTTATTAAAACAAGAAAACAGTCAACAAAACCAATTTAAAATCAAAGAAACTAAAATATGGCTGACCAAAAAAAAATGCAAATTTGTGATAATCATGTCAAATAAATAAAAAAAAAATACATGTCTAGTAATCACTCCTCCGTATATACATATGCATATAAATAATAAACATCTATGCATATACATCCTACTCTTGCCCTCCCTCCCCTTGGAGTTCCCTACCTTGCTTAACATAGAATTTTCAATATCAAATGAAAACTAAAAAAAATAAATCACAAATACGAAATTGCGACCAATTAAAAAGTAAAAACCGCTAAATATTGGAAGAATAAAATATTGCAATACACTCTGTTTTTACAGAACATGGCTTTTGTCACAATCTCCTCCTGACCCTACCCTCTTTACCTACCTCATAGAAAAAAATAATCTACAAAACCAACTAAAAGTAATTGCTAAGAAGTAGATGTATTTGTTTGTAGATGTATTTGCATTTGTTTGTTTGTTTCCTGTTTTGTTTTGTATTTTCAGGTGACAGGACTCTCCCTTCCCACCCACCCCCCTCTTCCTCCACGTCGTTTAATTTCCTAAAATTCAAATTTCATATAAACAAAGTTAAGAAACTTGAACTTTACAATAGGAAAACCTAATAAAAAAAAGACAAAACCCGAAATATCATTCATAAGAAACCAAAAGAAAAAAAACACTATTATTCCTTTCTCCTCAGTAACAAGTCAGAGTTCGTATCCAAGGTCTACATTCGACCTTGGTTAGTTTTCATTTCTTGCTTTCATGCCCAGATGTTAAATCCTCCTTTCTCAGATATAACTCTTTTAGTCTTACTTTAGATGCACAAGTGTAAATCTTTCTTTTCCAATTGCCTTAATAAGCATTTCCGCAACATTTTCCTTGTAAAGCATGTTCTCAAACACCACCGCTTTTGCCATAGCGTTATCAAGGATAAAATGGAATCTCATTGCGACTTGCTTTGTTTTACAGTGATTTATCGGATTTTGGATATGTGCAAGACAAAATTGGTTTTCCATATTCATGGTTCTTATGATATGTGTGAATTTAAGTTCGTTTAGAAAGCCCCAAAATCCTTAAGATTTCTTTCACCGTTTGCTGCTACAACCATGTATTTCGTATCGATGGTGGATATTCCGACTATCTTCAGCTATTTACTAGTCTGACGAACCTTGCACTTTCCTATGTTGTAGAGGTAACTCGTGGTTTATTTCCACCTTGTCAAATCCCTTTACTACTCTCAATTTGCAAATACGTGGATTTCAATGTTATCGTAAGTACCATCGTGAATGATAGTAAGATCCATTGTCTCGTTCAGTAGCACGTTTGGTAGCCGTCTATAGTTCCTTTTCTAGCTTGTGCCAAAATCTGATAAGAATTTTGACGGCAGTGGCAGAATTTTGACGGCAGTGGCGAAATTTTGACGGCAGTGGCGATGTGGGGCCTAGTACAGTTTTTGGCGTAGATCAAAGCTCCCATTGCTTTGCGGTAGAAGGAATTTATAACTCATTTTGAGGCGTTGGATACACTTGTCTTTAGCTCGAGTGTAGAGGATATGATACTAGCATCTGTTGGATTTAGAAAGCTTTGTCCTCAGTCGATCGAGCTGTGAGGGGAGCTTTAGGACTTAGAATATTTTTGTCTAAGTCAGATACATTACTTACCTTTTATAGGATTACAGTAGAAAAAGGACAACAGAATGTATTGTACTTCTACACGGACACGCGTCAACACTTGAGGACCTTGCAGGTATTTCGGAATGGCGCCGAAGCCCACATACACGTGTCAAACATCAAACGAGCGGATTCGCATAATCGGACGGACGGAGTCTGAACCAAACATCCGGAAAATGTCTTGTACGGGAACAATTATGAATCGTTGATACGAATCGAGTCCACGGATGCGATTCGAGCGGGGACCACAAGTGACGAAGTACGCCGTAAGTACTCGGGTGTTTCGTACTGCATGACCGCAGGCAAGTGAACTTTTGTGATCAATGCTGACTAAGCGACAGCAACATTAATTGTACGGTTTTATATTTGTGAATATTTGAAGAACTATGGTTTGTAGTTTAGCGCATTAGTAAATAGTGTTTCACTGTTTATTTAGCGGCAAGTAGCAATTAGGATTTTGGAAGTACTATCGGAACAGTGACGTACAATTTAGATACTTTGTCATATTGTAGTACAGTACCACTATTCCAGGTAGAGACTCCTGATTTGACTGTGAGCAGTAGACACTCACTCAGTGTATAAAGTTTAGGACTTAGAGAAATGAATCTATCCAGTTTTGAGACTATGGTAATCTAAGGGCAATTTTTGGGAAACTTCCAAGATGCTGTCTTATGGTTTACTGGGTCATTTAGGCTGTAATTTTGGGAATTTACAGTGTGTATGGTGTTTTGTATCTGTGCCTAAATTGGTGTTAATTGGACTCTTGAGCTGGTTTTTGTAATGAGTGTAAAACTGTTGTTTGATAAGATACTTGCTAGCTTCTGGTTTAAACATGTCAACTTCTACAAGTCAACTTCTACAACTACTGCTGCAGCTCCTGGTCATAGAACAACAGGTTATGGGCCTTTCCTCAAGGATTCCCACGGGCCTTTCCTCAAGGATTCCCACAGGCCTTTCCTCAAGGATTCCTATCTTCAATAGACAGAAGTATGCTTACTGGGCGGTTATGGTGGATTTTTACTTTGACACAACAAACTTATTGGATATATTGGATAGATCACTTGATGAAACGGATCCAGCATGGACGAAAAAGAATTCGCAAGCTCGAAACACTGTGAAACTGTGTCTTTCAGAGAACTTGGTTATGTCGCGAATCAAGATGAAGAAGGCAATTGATTTTTGGAAATCACTTTAAGTGTCTTACGAAAAGGCGAATGTTCAAGAGGAACTTTTGTTGGCAGGGAAAATATGGGATTAAAAATACTCGGGAGGAACAATGGCAGGGTATACCGATATTTTTCGGACACTTATCGATGCACATACATATGTTTGTGGTACTTTTCTTGAATTCCAGCAGGCTGCATTGGTAACTAGAGGTCTACCTAACAGTATGAAAGATGCATTTGTAAAGCTGCATTGGTAACTAGAGGTCTACCAAACAGTATGAAAGATGCATTTGTAAAGCTGAAACAACATGATACAACATGATAAGTGAAGTTGGACACTTCAGTTAGCAATCAATAATATATTAGAAGAGGAAGCAACGTCTAGAGTCCTTAATGGAGAAAAGCAGGTACACACAATAGTACACACGAAACTACATTATTTACGCGGTACCAAACGGAACGTTATCCGCCTTACAATTATAAATAGTAATATGCATGCAAAACAAAACCAAACCAAGCTATAACTAAACTAAAACGTAACACAAAAAACACGCTAACTAAATAATTATAAATTACGGCTCTCAACATAAGTGAGACGCAATTTCACAATGTAATAACATTCCCCCTTTCATTGTGAAACCCCATCTCAAATTGAAAACAAACGTAACTTAGGTTTACCTTTTAATAAGATATTATAGACCGCCGCTTTTGTTAACATATCCACGGCCTCCTCTAAAGTCCACACGTGTAGAAACTCAATCTTTTTCATTGCCACCAAATCTTGAACATTCCCCCTCTCATTGTGAAACCCCATCTCAAACTGAAAACAAGCCTAACTTAGGTCCACTTCTTCATTAGACATCATAGACCGCCTTTTTTTTTAACATATCTGTAGCTTCCTCAAAATTCCACACGTGAAGAAACTCAATCTCTTTCATTGCCACCAAATCTCAAACGAAATTTCACAAAATGCGAATATTGTTTGTCCGCTTGTGAAAAACCGGATTTTTCACGAGCACCATCAAACTCATGCTTTTAGTGAAGATTTTTAGACAGCTAATTACAATCCCCAACTCACCTAGCATTTGTTTGGTCCATACAGATACTTTTGATGTCTGACACGCCAAATACGCCGACATGTACTACAGTGGAACTTAAAGCGACCGTTGGTTGTAACCGTGAACTCCACCAAACAGCCGTGACGGCCAAAATAAAAGAGCATATTGACATGGACTTTCTATTATTAAGATCTCCTCCCCAACTTGCGTCGCAAAATAAATGAGCACATTGACGTTGACTTTCTATTATTAAGATCTCCCTCCCAACCTGCGTCGCAGTAACTGATACACTGCAAAGAGTCCCAATCGGACTTATACACCAAACCGTATTCCATAATACCAACCAAATATCGAAATATTCGTTTCACTACCTCCAGATGAATCTTCTTTGGAGCATTACAATAGCGACGAACGACTGAAACTATCGCCGCGATATCCAGACGCGTGCCAACACTCAAGTACATCAAACTACCAACCGCCTCACGATATGGTACGACTACATTCGTTTCCTCTTCACACTTTTTATACTGTACTTTTTAATCTAGTGGCGTCGAGAGAGACTTTGTGAAGCACTAAGGGCTAATGTGCCCCCATTTCCCACAAAAATGACATTATTTCTCCTTGTTCGAACGAAAAAAGACATATGGCCGGTCGTGTTACATCAAAAGCATGTAACAATCGATTGATATTGGAAAAGAGGCTGCTTTGAAAAAATTCCCCTCCTTTAGTACTTCTCCCCCTTCCTTGAGATCCTCTTTCTCTTCCCCTTCCCCCTCTTCCTCCACGGCGAAAACGTAGATCTGCAGATTCTTGAGAGCCTCTGTTGGGATTCAACCGAGGCATCAACCGAGGCAGAAGCCATGGAAAAGCCTTCTAGATTTTTTTCAATCGTTGTGAGATAATTTACAACAAATTTGTAGCTCATAGTATTTTGAGCCCAAAGAATCTCTTTGAGGTAGGAGAGATTGCCGTGTAAAGAGTTGATCAAACCGGTCACTTTATCCTCCTCAATGATGATTCTCCCATTATTCGAAAGTTGCTCCACGATGATATTGTATTTTGTAGGCCATTGTTTTGAAGACCTCTCTTGAATTGACCTTAAAGAGCCTTCCTATACTCGTCGGCCGTGTCTCGAGTGAGAAAGTAATCATGCACTAAAACGATGCATGATTGCATAAGACCAATAACGGCGGTTAGATTTTTCTTCTTCCATAGCCAGCGAGCCTTTGGATGTACGTTAGGCATTTTCACTTCCCCATTGATGATCTTCTAAAGGCGAGAGAGATCAAAGTGATATTCAATGTATTTCTTCCATATTTCATCATTAAATCCGTTAAAGAGAACAATCTTCCCTGGCAAGATTGGCACCTCATCAACAGATTCGTATTCAAGAGTTGAATCGTTCTCAATTACAAGATTCCTTTTTCGTTTCTACATCGAGAAGCAATGCCATTTTTGTGGGAAATGGGGGCACATTAGCCTCAATGCTACGCAAAGTCTGACAGAGGAGACGGCCATGGTAGCAAATGTGGTGTATGCGCCGCAAACCGCTTTGGTGGTGGGTGACGAGGTGGTGTGGCGGATGACTCGGCAACCATGGCCACTTTGAAAGAGAAGGGGGAAATGACAAAAGAGACGCAAGCGCGAACACTTTTTTGATCTTGAGTAATACAATTGACTCGTTAACCAATAATTCAAAAAAAAATAGAGAATCGTTTGTACATCGAGAAGCGATGCCATTTTTGTGGGAAATGGGGGCACATTAGCCCTTAATGCTATGCAAAGTGTGACGGAGGCGGCAGCCATGGTAGCAGATTTGGTGTACGCAGCACAAGCCGCTTTGGTGGTGGGTGACAAAGTGGATGTGGCGGATGATTCGGCCATTATGGCCACTTTGAAAGAGAAGGGGAAAATGACAAAAGAGGCGCAAACGCAAACACTTTTTTGATTTTGAGTAATACGATTGACTCGTTGACCGATAATTAAAAAAAAAATAGAGAATATATCATTGATTCTAGAGCGTCCTATCACGTTTGTACAGACGCGACGCTTTTCGACAAAATGAGATCTCTTACGATCCCAAAAATAATTACAGTTGATAGCGGCGAAGTCCTAACGGTAAAAACAGTTGAGACCGTACGTTTGGATCTAATTTCTAAAGATCCAAACGGATAAGACAAGATCTCAAAGATCAAATAATTAAATGTCTTGTACGTACTTGGCGGATCTGCAAATCTGCTAAGCGGGCCGCAAATCTAACGGACAAGCGCGAGTGTTTATGTGTTTGGTGACTCATCAATAAAAATCTTGAGATTTGATAGAATCATTATTGGCGAGGGCAAAGTCACTAACGCATTCCACGGTAGACATTTGTGGAGGTGTCCTAGATCTCCTCCCAATAATGGCAGAATAATAAGCCAAATCGTTAAAATTAAAGGAGATTTGGCGTTATGGCATCATCATCTGTGCCATTTGTCCAAAAAAAATCTGCTATTTGTCCAAAAAAAATCTGCTATTTGTCCAAAAAACATCTTAAACGCATGATTAAAGCTGGATACACGCGCAGGATGACTTGACTTCTGGCGAAAAAGTCAACGCCGCCATCATCGTATGTGCCATTCGTCAAAACGAAATCTTAAACGCATGATTAAAGCTAGATGCACGCGCGGTCTTGAATTTACTTATGGCTAGAAAATCAACGGTTGCGCTGGTTGCAGTCAAGGGTGTCAGAAAATCGTATCCAGTTAAAGATAAAAAACATTGCTTATCACATGCTCTTGAGCTAGTCCATGTGGGTCTATGTGGAGATGTCAAACATGAAAGCTTGGGAGGAAATAAATACATTATGGTAATTGTGGACGATTATTTACGATTTACTTGGGAATTTCTCCCCAAGCATAAATTCCACGCATCCACACGAGTTGAGGAGCGGCATGTGATGGCGGAATACTAATGTGAGAGGAACTAAAGATAGTCCAATCCGACAATGGCGGGGAATTTAAATTTTTTGACACTTATTGCAAGCAATAGAGGATTTTCCAAGAATTTACGGCTTCATATTCACCGAAGTCAAATGGTATCGCCGAAAAGAAAAATCGGACACTTCAAGAGATGGTGAGATCTATGATTCACGGTTCGAGTGGTAACGTCCATGTATGGAGGGATGCAATTTTGACTGCAAACTACATTTGTAATCGTAGTCCATGTGAGGTTACCAATTATTTGGGCGGCACGGGTGTTTCGTAGAGTTCGTCGCTACAACCAATGGTCGCTTTGTGTTCCACGGAGGCCGAGTACATGCGTGCATATCATACGTCAAAAGCGTCCGTATAGATCAAGGAAATGCTTGGTGAGTTGGGAATTATAATTGGCTGTCTAAAAATCTTCACCGAAAGCATGAGCTTGATGGCGCTCATGAAAAATCTGGTCTTTCAAAAGCGGACAAAGAATATTCGCATTCAATGTCACTTTGTTCAAGATTTGGTGGCAGCAAAAGAGATTGAGTTTCTCCACATGTCGATTTTGGAGGAGGCCGCGGATATGTTGACAAAAGTAGCCATCTATGATGTTTCAATAAGAGGTTGACCTAAGTTAGGATTGTTTTCAGTTTGAGACGTGGTTTCGCAATGAGAGGAGGAATGTTAGGTACATTGTGAAATGACATCTCAGTTTTGTTGAGCGTCGTAATATTTTTATTTAGTTAGCGTGTGTTTTGATTTGTGTTACGTTTTAGTTTAGTTATACTTTGCTTTGGTTTTTTTTGCTTCCATAGTACTATTTAAAATTGTACGACTGATTACGTTTCGTTTGGTATTTCGTACATAATGTAGTTTTGTGTGTATTATTGCGTGATTGGTTCACGCAAGTACTTTTGTATGTCGCTTGACATATAGTATTTGTTGGTTCATGTGTGTGAGGTACTTAGGACTTAGACGTTGTCGTGAAGAATCATCTTTGTAAGAGGGAAAACATTATGGTGAAATGTACTTGTCTTCTGCTGGAGTGCTCTCTTTTCTTGATCTTTACTTTTGCATTATTTTATGTTCATCCCTCTGTTATCTTGTGTATCCAACATTTAAAAGACAAGTATATTTTACTAGAATTTTCCCCCTTTTACAAAGATAACACTTCACCAAAACGCCTAAAGTCATAAATACCTCACAGGTGACGTACACAAGTATGTGCGCGAACTTATCACGCAATATACAAGAAATTACATTATGTACGCAGTACCAAACAAAACGTAATCAGCCGAACAATCCTAAATAATATTGTGCATGCAAAACAAAACCAATCCAAACTGTAACACAACTAAAACGTCACACAAAACAAAACACAAACAAACGAAATAAACATAAATTACAACGCTCAACATTTCTGAGACCTCGTCTCACAATGTACATAACAAACGAGCTTTCCTCATCTCACATCTGTAGCACGGCTCTAAAGAGTTGTTCACGTAGGTAATATTTATTTTGTTCATCAGATTGTGTTTGATAGATATCTCATGCCATCTGTGTGAAGATGAAAAAACTTTGATGCCATAGTAGCTGAAAATAGGTTGGTTGATCGGCTTTGCTGTTCATGGCTATTACTTCGACCAATTTGGCCATCATTCTCACTTTTTTTTCTTTTCAGATGGGAGCGCCTCTTTGTCTCGCGTAGGGAGGACCGTGCGTGTTTTAAAGGCGAGTAGTCGTGGCTTGTGACTCCATTGAACTTCTACGTTTTGTTTTCCATTCATTCTCTTTCTACAAAATAAGACCATCTATCATGGGATTGACAATTCCTCTAATTTGCCATATTGAAATGATTTCGTTGTCGTCTACTAGGGGAATAGATTTTTTTTTTTTTTTCAAATTTGGGTCTAATATGACATGATTTGGATGGAGATCTTGCCATTCAGTGACACCTCGATGTTAAAATATCTTGTGCAGGTGGCAAACGTCGTATGATTGTCGCTCATGTAAATCAATAAAATAGCGGTCTATGTAAAATTCGTGAACCACTCGCGTCGGAAACACGTGGTAGGACGCGCAGGTGTCAAATATCTAATCATTGTAGCAAAAAATGACCCCATTATAGCTTTACTATCACTTTCTCTTTTATTTTAACTCTTTCCAACCTCAAATTATCTATTTTTTGGTGTTGCTTGTCGTAGGTGCTTTCAAAAAAGTGAGATAATAATGGCCTACTTCGCCATAGTAATAACATTTTTTGTCAGTTTTTTTATCACAGTTTTGATGTTCGCGCTTGTCTTTGCAAGTGATATTGTCGTTTACTCGTACAAACGCGATAATCTTGACGTGGGATTCACGATTTATCATAATTTTAGTGTTAAATATAGTATTGAGGGGTGCCCCGACAGCCTAGTTCCACGTCAAAGTTGTAACGTCTTTTTGATCCACCCATGAGCATTGGCGTGTATTCAATAGGCAAGGAAAACCTAAGAAGTGTCATTTTTGTGTCGATGATGAAGGTGAAGCCAACTGCCCCGACTTCGTCCAAAAGATTCGTAAAATGAAGGTGTAAGCTTCCATTGATATGCCATCTTAATAGAGTGGTTTCATTAGCGCCTTTCTAAGCTTGTTTCTTACTACCATTCTTAAAAATTGTGAGTTGCCGCTAATGGCTCCTAAATATCTTAGGAAGTATTGAGGGGAGTCACATTTTTGTGTTGGTTATCGGCTAGACCACGTATCAGTGTGTTATTGGTTCAAAAAATTCGCATGCCCTAGTCTTTCATCGCCTTTTTCTCGTCTACTTTTATGTTGTTTGCATCCACAAAAATTGGAGGCAACTTTGTCTAGGTAATGATCACCAAACATTTTTTTTCCTCGAGGTTGCCTCGGCCCTACACATCCATTATTGATACTTTGCACCCTCGCATTTATCTAGGGAGCCTTATGGGCCAATAACCCGAGATCCAAAATCGACCATCTCGGGTTATCGGAAGATTTCTAAGACTACGCACGTTTCAGATTCAAATATCAGAGATGAGCGAACGTAGATAAATCACAAAGGTAGATTTCAGATTTATGTAGGTAGAGAAAAAAATAGTCACATGTGTAAAATTTTGCTCTACGGATATGTAAAATAAAGCACTCTAAGTGGCGGTCTAATCAAACTATGCGACATGTTTAACGTCTACTAGTAATAAGAGAGAAGTCTTAACTCACTTTCAACAATACAAAATCTGGGCGGAGAAACTTCACGGCAAATCTATTGTTGCTTTGCGGACGGATGCTATCCCATGCCTTTGCTAAATTTTTGAAAGAAAATCGCATCTCTCGTGAACTTACTGGTCTGTACACACCAGAACGAAATGGTGTGGCCAAGAAACTCAATCGAACTTTGACTGAATTTGCTCCCTCGATGCTGGCCGATAAAGGTGTGGATCCAAAGTTTTGAAGGGAAGCTTTTCATTGTGCTTCCTACATCAGAAATAGAGTGGAAAACCGAGGTGTTAAGGGTAAGACACCCTATGAGGTATGGACAGGCAGAAAGCCAAATATCAGTCATTTTCGAGCCTTTAGTAGAAAATGTTTTTTCTTGGATAATCTTCCTAATTGGAAGCTTAGTCCAAAATTTGTAGCTGGTGTCTTTTTAGGCTATGATGATGAATCTGCAGGTTATAGAGTGTATAATCCTCAAAGAGGATGCCTTCAGACAGCCTAGAATATTCAGATTAAAGAAGAGAGTCAATCTGTGGATGTTTTTAGTATGGATGCAGCTGAAAGGAATGAGAAAATACAAAAGAATATCATTCTTGAGCAGGTACCTTTAACTCTGTCTCCTTCTACTACCTCTACATCTTTGCCAAATGCCTCTGGGGCGTCAAATTTTACTTTTTGAGCTGCTCCTACCACTATACGCCCTCTGCGGCACACTAGGGGACCAACAATACCCGCGTCTGATTTTCACAAGGAAAGAAGGCAAAGTAGCCGCTTTCCAGGCGACCGAGTGGAGAGTGCTTTTTTTGCAAGCATAGGGGTGTCGCTTACTATTCAGGAAGCTTTTCAGTTCTTGAAAAGGATTATTGGATCTCGACTGCAAATGATGAGATAAAGTCAATTATGGAAGCCCAAACTTGGGAACTTGTGGAGCTCTCACCGAATCGCAAAGCTATCGGTTGTAAGTGGGTCTTCAAATTAAAATTGAATCTTGATAATACAATTCAGAGATATAATGCTAGACTTGTTGCTAACGGATTAAGTTAGAAGAAGGGAATTGATTATGAAGAGACCTTCTCTCCTGTGGTTCACTTTCCTACTGTTACAGTTTTGTTGTCTCTTGCTGCAATAGAGGATATGGAACAGCATCTGATGGAGGTTAAGACCGCTTACTTGTATGGTGATTTAGAGGAAGTAATTTATATGAAGCATCCACAGATGTATGCAGAAAAAGAAAAAGAAAATCTGGTCTGTAAACTGTTGAAGTCCTTGTATGGTCTGAAACAGGCTTTGAGACAATGGAACCTGAAGTTAGATGAGTTTTTACCCAATCTTGGCTTTACCAGGATCATTTCAAATCACCTAGTCTATGTAATGCAAGGTGAGGATGGAGTGATTTATGTGGCAGTGTATATAGATGATTTGTTGTTGATTAGCAAATCTATCAATGAAATTAATAAAATAAAAGCAGCTCTAAATTCTCCGTTTGAAATGAAGGACTTGGGTGAGGCAAAGTATATCATTGGAATTCTGGTAGAAAGAGATAGGAAACAGTGAATTATTTATTTAACTCAGAAAGAAGCAATCTGGAACATGCTAGAAAAGTTTGGCATGTTAGAAGCAAATGGGAGTGCCACCCCTATGGAATTCAGGCAGAAGTTGGAGGGTACGGAAACGGATGGTGGTGTTTTGGTTGATGATTTATTGGATTTAGGGGAGGCAGATTCTACGTCCTCTATTCCTTACAGGCATATTGTCAGAAGTCTCATTTATTTCATGAACTGTACTCATCCAGACATCGCAGCCGCGGTTGGAGCTTTGACCCGAAGCTTGCAAAATCCGAGGAAGTCAGACTAGGAGGCAGCAAAGAGAGTTTTTCGCTATCTTGCAGGAACTCGAAGTCTTAGACTCTCACTGGGTGGAGAGGAAGTCAAAATTCATTCTTGGAGTGATGCGAGTTATGAAGATATGCCCAGCCGACGCTCCACCACCGGATACATTCTGAAGATCAGAAGTGGAACTTGCTGCTAGAGCAACAAACTTTAGAAGGTCACAGCTCAGTCTACCATGGAGGCTGAGTACATGGCTGCCAGCTCGGCATTTAAATAGTTGCTTTAGGTAAAGTCTCTTTTCCAAGAGCTTCTCTTTATGCAATCTGGACCTCAAATAGTGTGGTGTGATAATCAGGCAGCCATAACAATTGCATCTAATCCAAGCCATCACTTTAACAGTAAGCACATTGACATCAAGTTGCATTTTGTGAGAGAGAAAGTGATGCGAAAAGTCCTGAAGCTGAGTTATTTACCGGATGAGCAAATGGTTGCTGACATGATGACAAAACCTCTACCCACACCCAAATTAGAATTCTGTAGGGATGCATGTGGGTTAAGAGACTAGTCAGTCTAAAGCTTTAGGGGAGTGTTGTTTTTGGAAAGCTTTAGTCCTCTCTATTTTTCGGTTGTGAGAGAGAGAGAGAGTTGTTCAGGACTTAGGTTATTTTTTGTCTGAGTCCGGTTCAGGTGAAGTATTTACCGGAATTAGTTTGACAGTGAAGTTGGGAGTTCACGATTCACTCACACTTGGGACACACGTCGTCATTTGAGATAAATGCGTGAGTATGTCCTCTGTGGACGTACATAAATTCGAGAGGACCCCTGGACTTCTTGAAGTTACATCTACGGTGCCAAATTCTCTAATCGGACGGCTGACAGCCGCCGCCAACGAATACTGACGAGGCATGACTAGATCACTATAACTTGTTTGTTGTCTGAACGTTGGTGTAAATATTTGGTAGAATATAATTTTGTCTGTAGCGAATTAGTTGATTAGTGTAGACTATGTGATTTAAGACATACCGTACACGAGTATACTCACAGTATTTGTTGTGTTAGGATGTTAGACGTACGACTGGAATGCCTCCGTACATCTTAGTGTAGATTTAGTGTATTTAAGTAGGACTTAGTAATTTTGATTGATTATGATCAAATGATATGAAAACTGTACATTCAGTTTTATGTAAATTTCATCTTTGAATGTCTCACAGATCTGTAAGCAGAATTGAGTGAAATTTTGTGTGTATGTTCTTTTGTATGTTATCTACACCGTGGTAGATTTGTAGGACTATTGTGTTTTTATATTGCAAGTTATTGTCTGTCAAAGTTGTTGTTCTGCCTTCGGTATTTGTGGAAGCTTCTTCTCTTGATTTGTTCTACAATGACTACTGCTGCTGCCTCTTCTTCATCTTCAGTACCAGCAGTTTTCTCAGAACAACAAAAAATACCAATATGCATTTGTTCAAACAAGAAACGTGTCATTCAATCCTAATCAAAGAAACCATTATCCATTGAAGAAAAGAAAACAGAAACCAAACAAATGAACACCAATTTAAAAATAAAAATATGCTTGTTGACTACTTAAGGCATTTCCAGCATTTAGCGCCCTTCAAATTTATGGTAGATCTCTCTCTTGCTCCCGTATTACCTTCAAACACTTTGCCTTTCACTCACTTGCCCCTCGTTTTTCTGCTATGTGTTTGCTAAGGGACAACTGCTTTTCTTAACCTGTCTTTAACCACTGAATATCTGATTAAACTGAATCGTGTCTATACTTTTTTGACCATCATGGATAGATTGGACCCAACTGTTTGCAATCAAAATACGACCAGATTGAATGCCGTAACACAGAATACTAAGTCTAAAATTTTAAAATTTTAACTTGGTTAGTTGATGGTCTTTTTCCTATTAAGCAACATCAGATAAGCAACCTCCAAGGTAAATAATCAATGATATGTTCAGGACGGACACCAAAAGGAAACTCTGACGTTGTCAAAACTCCAACAATTTTAGGTATTACAACTCGTTTTGAATCTTTTAACTAGATAAAATCAGACATAATAGTAAAAAATAACTCGTATAATACTCTCCATGCTCCTTAACATGGGCCAGCTTTGGAAACACAAATAGTGGGATCTGGTTTTTTCCAAAGAGACCGCAAATAATTGGTTGAACACGCATAGTTGTTTAACCGTTTGAACGTTTCCGGCTTTCTGAAACATTTTTTCAGATTTGCACACGTGGAAAATTCGAGGAATCGAAAACGCCTGCCTGTACAGTTCGCCTTACTCGACCCCAAATCTCCAGCATCAAGACAAACCTGAATTCAAAAAAACTCCTCAACAAAATTTATGGATTGTGTAAAGCAGAAAGGGAGTTGTAAGCACAAAATTTCATAAAATCCATCGCCATTTCATTCCATAAGAAAATGTACACATTATGTAAAACAGAAAAGGAATTGCAAGCACAAAATTTTAGACCATCTTGTTGACGTGACTGCCAATGTCAGACTCTTGGGCTGGCTTATTGTTGATTGTCGTTTTTTATGACATACCTCTTCATTAGGACCTATCATAGAGGTGACAGAGGTACCAACGCGTGAGCAAAATATTTCGACATTTAGCGTGTAGAACTTTATGGTATTTTGAAGCTTCCCAACACCAGGATCCATAATTTTTGCAATAATAGAATTGCATGTATCTTTTGGTTTAACTTCATAAAACGTCACACATGGTAAAGGGTACGGAAGATTTCCTCGTTCGATGCAGACCTGGAAAACAATAATCCATCAGATTGACAAAATATACGTAGTTAGTAGTCAACGTGAATCCTCAACTGAAGTGCATTTAACTTCCGTTTTATAATTTTTCATTTCAGAAGTAACAGAATGTTTTCCAAACCTGCTGGAACGGCTGAAGGTAGAAGCAATCAACATCTGGGTTTGCTGATTCTAGTCCGAAGAGAGCTGTTCGATTAAACATATTCTGAATCGATGCACAAGTGTCACACTGCAAGCAAAAAACAAGAGTTTAATTGAACATAAGTCACAATTAAAAATCATGGACAGCCTCATAAAGCTGATTAAAAAGAAGAAAAAAATTGAAGAAACTCTTAATGTGCTCAAAATTACGTCTTTTAGGCTAAAAATATTGCAAGCATTGTTGGAAACAATTCCATAAAAAAAATGAAATAAAAAATTAGCATCCATTATGTGTTGGGAAAAGCACCTTGTTGTCATTTCACCCAACTGCTGCGCCAATGCTAAAGATTAACTGACCTCAGCCATGGTATATGGAAGAGAGCAGTTGCGATAAGCAGTCACATTAACAATTGTTCCTGGAGACAATGGGATGCTGCAGTTCACTTGCTGCAAAACGAAAATAATCCGATCAAGTTAACTGGATGGAAGGCTTCTGGTGTTCAGATGTATCTAATTTAGCTATTATTTTAAGCAAAAAGAAGGTATTTCACGTGAACATGGGTTTGACCAACCGTTGAGATTACAAAAAAAATTGAACCGTAAACAAGCATAAAAGATTTTTTTTTTATGCATACATTTTTAACCAGATGCGTCCACATAAATACACACTGATGATTACTCATCTATCCTTGTTATCTTTTGAATATCCCAATTTTGTGAGCTCCACCAAGCGTTCACGTTTTTTTTTCTTTTCTATTTTTTAACGAATAAGACACAAGCCAATTCAAAAAAACAACTAAAACGCAAAAGCTAGATAAGGATAAGGTAATGACTGAATTTTTGAAAAACGACAATGGAGTAGATAACACAAGACATAGAAAGATGTTGATACCTCATTCTGATTTGCGAAGTCGATTTTTGAAATTCCATACACACTGGAAATAGTATTGCAGGTGACATTTCCACTATCTGGCACACTATAATAGTTTTGGGCTTCTCCGAAGATGACAGCTGTAAGAAATTGACCACGGTGGATAGATTAGAGATGTCGTACGAACGTCACATGCCGGATAAAAATCTGAATGTAGCACCAATTCAAACTGTTTCAATCATCAAAGATACTACTGTACAGCATGTGAAATAACCGAGTTATCTATTGCCGCTCCAATCTGCTTTCTGTCATGTCAGAAACCTAGGGGAGTTTATTACCTGACACACGTGTGAGCTCGTTTTTTGTTTACATTATAATTGGTAGGGCAACTCGACCTACGCTATTTTTGACGTTGACAATCGTACAAAAAGTTGTATATTCATATCGTACCGTACATTTTTTTTGTAACAATAGCCAAAAAACGGTAGCAATACAATATGAATAATCACCCTATGACCAGGCACACATGTGAGTTCAATACACCGCGAATCGCTATTAGTGTTGATGTTTTTTTAGTCTCTTAAAACAGGTTTTCTTCGTGCACACATGTCGGATTGTGGATATGACGGTTGCGATTTAAAGGTACGATTCTTAGCTTCCGATTAGCGCTCTCACATTGAAAATCGGACAAATGTGTACGGAGAAAAGATGTTTTAAGCGGCAAAAAAAATATTAACACTAATAGCGATACACGGTGTACGTTGGTACTGACCTGGCACACATGTAAGAAGGTTCTCAGCTTCGCTCGCCGAATAGCCCATATGGCAGACACAAAGGTAGGTTCCCGGATAAACCACAGAATTCACGCAAACTCCCACGCCACATGGATTTTTGGAGGTAAACATGCACGGATTGGCTGCATGACCACATAAAGCATCAGTTTCTATGTAGAAAAAGGCGTCTGCAGGGAAAATACCCATTGAAATAGAAACTAGTCCGTTTGGCTGTCGCACGTTATGATGGTGACGGACACTAATATTCAATTAGCCGATTTTTTTGGCTTGCTAACTTTTTCGGCAAAGGGAGGGCTCTCCATTTCCATGGGCATTTGCTCTTATTTCTCTACTACTTTCTAACGCAACAAAGGCATAAAAACACGTCTGTCATGTCATTGGTCAACAACCACAAGGTCTGTAGCACATGCAAAATACATCGCCAAAGCAAAATCCTTATAGACATCACTATTGTACAGCATATCCAGATGTCAAATGTTAAGCTCTCGATCTGCACATCAAAACCTGCAAGGGATGGGACTCATTGGGCCCTTTTTGGGACATAAATTCTCATTTTGCACAAATGACCCGATTGATGCGCCCATTGCATGACGCAGGTCAAATTTTTGGCCATTCAGAAATTGCCGCATGGCCATTGCAAACAAAAACAAATTATTGTGCGGGAAGAATGAAAGAAAAACTCGTGAATTTTTTTTTTTACGCCTGGTTGACGCGACTTATTTTTCAAATTTGGGCGAATCAGATTTTTGTCTGCTAAGACAAGAAGAGTTTCTCGAAAAGTTAACAGGCAATGATTCTTGGTTCTTTTATATTTTCCCTAACTTAAACACCTAACAAAACAATAGGTTCGCCCAATTCCCGTGACTATCGCAATCATTTAGCGTCTCCAACATTATTTTTGCGGGTTATCCAGTTTTTAAAAACGAGGGTCTTCTGAAAAGAAAATTGGCCCAACTGGCTGCACTGAGAACGATTGAGCAACCTTGAAGCACCTTACAAATTATTTGAGAAAACAAATAATCGATAGAGTAGTTATTGACATTAAATAAAACATGAGAAATCAGAGTTCACATGCATACTAACCTGCGGTGGTCCCATTCATTGTCATTAGGTGAGATGACAAAAATCAAGGGTACACCCTGAAGGAATATTTCCAAACATGGAAAAGAAATGTAATAGCAAACACAGTGAAGGTAAAACCAAACAAATACTATAATCCACGCTAATTAAATTGAAATCAACAAGCCTCGAAAAATAAAATGTCAGCCCAGAGTAAGTCCTGGGCAAATGATAGGATCGGTAACTAACTTAAGCTTCACACAGAGTGCACAAAAAATTCACAATACAAGCGGAAGCTTAAACAACTTACACATAAACATTCTACTCACAATCTGATTAACCCTTAACCAACTGTACAAAAGAATTACATAACGACCAAGCCGAGATGTTCTCCACTAACACAAGTGACAGAGTTCCACACCTAAACAAACCCGTTGTGCCTACTAAGATACATCTTCACCGATACCAAACGTGCACTAGACATGGAACACGGTACCAAATAACTAGCATCGAATCAACACACCATGCTAAACCAAATTCACCGTACCAAACCAAAAGTACATATGCAAACTTGGGCGATACACCAATTTACACAAGTCCCCCTCTCATCGTGGGAATATTGATCACCTGTCCTCACTTTAACTAGACATCACGCATGGCAGGTTTAGTCAACATATCTGCAGCTTCCTCAACCGTAGGTATATAACCGAACTTCAACGCCTTAATACTCACCTAGTTTATAAAAAAATGCAACTCAATGTTTTATACACTTATGAAATACTGGATTTGTTACCAACGCCATAAAACTCATACTGTCCAAATAAATTTCCACGCACCCAACAATAAATCCTCACTCTTTAAATTACATTTAAATTGAAGCATTCCTAGTCCTCGACCTCCGTAGAACTTAACACCATTGCCAACTGGAGGCGAGAACATCATGAAACCACGCCTCCACCGAAAAGAAAAGCATAGGCAAATGTAGACTGTTCCAAACAGTCACAGTAAAAGTTTCGCCCCAGTTCACGTCACAATATCGTAACAGTCCAACGGTCTTCGTGATTGAAATATTAACCCTATACCCAGGGTACGAACTAGGTACCAAAAATTTCACTTAACGAATTCCTCGTGAACCTTTTTCACAGCTTGGCAATATCTCCTGCCCATTGAAACTCCAATAGCAATATCCAGCGTTGTCTTGATAATCAATGAGATGAGGCACCCGGTTGCTCCTTGTACGGGACATTCACTGTTTCCAGATTCTTTGACTTGTTCGACTGCACTTTCAAGTCTGAACATGTCGAAAGTGGTTTCGCGTCTATCATGGACAATTGCGTCAAAACCTCCTTACACCTTCTAACAATACTAAAGCCAACTCAACTTGATGTTCCCCGAATCACGAGAATTCCTAGTATATATTTCATTTTACCCATATCTGTCACGTGAAGTACATAGTCAAGTTCATTCTTAACTCATTTATTCGGTCCAAAATGTATACATACCATAATATAATCGTCCTTGTCAAGGGTGAAAGATGGTTTTATTTTCCCCGTCACTATCCACAAACAATTCGGAATTCAACATTGTTCTTATAAAACTGAATTCTGTCACTATGTAGTCGTAGGTACCATGGCCTCGGTGCCTGCTTCAGTTTCGGTGCCATGTACGACGCCTTTTGCAGTTACCACACCATACCAGGTTTTGCCGTCTACCTGTGAAGAACATTTTACATTCCTCCACTTTAAGAACACTATGGAAAAACGATGTTTCAACAACCATCTGCTGGATGTATTTATTTCTGGCTGTTGCTAAGGCCATGAATTTCACATGTCCACAAAAAGCCACACGTACGAGATTTAAGGGAGTCCGAACTTGGTACATGACGTCCTTCACCGGATGTGATTTCTGAACTTGGCCCACCGTATTGCAACCTCCACAACCATTCAATTTTTCACTGGTTGCAATTCCATACAATGAACGACTTTGAATCATCCATTTCAAGTTTTCCTCAGAAGTATGGCACATCTAATGGTGCCACAAGCTCACGTCACCTTTCTACTTGGAACGTAGTCCATCGAGCCCACGGATTGGCCTTGCTCTTAAGTCTCCTCCACGCCAATTTATTGTGCATACTCACGTACGCACGGATCCTTTACAAATCAATGTCCCCTCAGAATTCTTATTCGCGATACTAAAGTCCTCCATCGCCATAACTCGGGCGTTAGCCTTTTAAAATTGCGAATTGCGAATTGCGAATTGCTAATAGCTGACGAGGTTCACTGCGCCATTGGGAATATACAAGGCGTTATGAAACCAGCTGTAACTTTTTTCATTCTCGTAGTAATCCCTAACTGGCATGTCCAACTTGAAGGTCTCCATCGGATCAACCGAAATGGCGTAACCACTAGCCCTTAGAGTCCCCTTCGAAATTGCTAAGGTTCTCATATCCTCAACACATTCTTATCCGTACACACGTGATGCGTCACTCATGTGTCAATTATCTATTCCGTAGTCTTCTTTTTGTTCTCACAAGCTGAACCCAATGAAATGTCCAGGGAAATGGCAAAGTTAAAGGGTCCGTCTCTAGAATTATCCTCGAACTCGAAATAATTTCCTCGACCGCCACCACGACATTTTCCACGACATTGGCCCTTTCCACGACATTGGCCCTTTCCACGACCACAACCTCAATCTCTTTAGCCACGGTCTTGGTCTCCTTTACCAAGGCCCATTTAAGAGCCACCATTGCCACGGTCATAACATTGAGCATTGACGTATCCCATCGCCCACAAAAATAGCATTGTTTTTCCTTCTTCGTTCAGTTTGGACAACATTTCTTGTCCTTACTCGGGAGTTTGCAGCCAGTACTGGACTCTTTGGCACTGGTAGCACCGAACTCTAGTTGTGTGTCTAGCACCGTTCTCTCTTTGAGTGAAGTTAGCTCCGGCTCTCAAGTGTGCTTACATTCAAATTTCTTATACTACTGAACCTTCGACGATCACTCTTGACTACTTCTCTACTGTCTTTAAGAAATTCACTGCAAACTCAAAAGCAGTATTTCTTTTCGCCTGAAGAATTTATTTTTAGGTGTGTGAACTTATCAGGCAAGCTATTCAAAAATGCTTTTACTTTGTTACTTTCCTTTAACATCTTACCAAGACTAGTTAATCACTGAACCAAAATACTAAACATCTTGAGGCCATCATCTGTCGACTAATTACTCCCAAACTTATACTGCATAGAACTCTAGAAAACATAATGACCCTAATCTAAGATACCTTTCTCAAATTAACTCTCTGGCGCCCTCCAACACTTATCAACAGTGTCGTGCAGTAAAAAATGATTGTGCATAGAATCCGTGCAACTCGGTATCAATCCTGTTGTAGCCACGATTTCTTTCAGCAGTAACTTCTTCCTTTAGCTTCGGCTCTTCCCAAAGGACGACCTGCTATAATTTATTCAAATTACGGTGTCATTTTATGAACTTTTTTTAAACGGCATAATTTGTACCATTGAAGAGGATGGACTTTGACCTCATTCTCTATCGTGCTGTCAATGTCAAGATCTTCACCCTCCACTTTTTGCTGGCTTTTTTGTTTTCTTTCTTTCTTCGCTTTCTTGCCTTCACTCGTTGAATTGTCAAAGTCCCCGGAATTCAAACTCGCTTCCTCCTTCACGGGTTTTTCTTCTTCCTGCTTCCCCATCTCTCCTTTCTCATCAAGGAATCTCAACCATTCTTCCTCAACGAATCTCAACCAATCTTCAAACATATGTCTGGGACAGTTACAACATTGTTGTTGCCTCCGAACTTATCCTATTCGTGGGGATAAAAAAAAAGCCATTTTTTGTACTTTGCGCCTTCAAAACGGAACTCTAACTCATTTGGCTTATGGGATGGCACGTCCGGAGAACGTGAATCTTTTGAAGGCTCCGACATGGTCCTAAGACCAGATGGCGAGGCCGTTTTTTTTTTTTTCCCGTCCTCTCATAGCTCCTTCACGCACTCACAAACTGAAGTTGCAGCTTCGCTCTGACACCGATTTATAGAATCGAGAACGCAATTAAGCCTCACACAGTGTCCGCAGCAAATGCATAGTAAAACACAGAAACATTCATCATTACACAAGGTCTCGGCGAAACACGCATGTTTAAAGTGGAGATTTTATCCTCGGGCTCAGTCTTACAATCTTCTCCTTACACAGAATTTTTTTCACTACTCACAATCTGATTAAGTGTTAGCTAACTGTATAAAATAAATACATAATGACCAAGCTGAGACTTTCCCCACTAACACAAGGGACAGACTTCCTCCGAACACAAACTATGAGACAAACACGTTTCGCTTACTAAGATACATCGTTACTGAAACGGAAGGCAGTGCCATGTAACCGGCAAGAAATCAACATATCATATAAAACCAAACATACTGAGCGAAACTAAACGTACAGATGAAAACATGGCCGATATGCCAGTTCGCACGATGTAATTCTAACAAGAAATGTGTAGCGGAGGAGGCTGATTTTAAATGGTACCAAACTTACTGGACGTTTTGCTGTAGCTGCTATTTAGCGTCTGTATTTTGTCGTGTGGCAAAAAAAATCCATAGAAATATTTTCGTCTCACCATATGTGACTCAACATTCCAGAAAAATTGTGACATTTTTAGTGAGAACACCACAGAAATGATGGGGATGTTCTCATGTAAAGTTGTTAACATCAACGAGAGATTGTCTTAAATTTACATAGCAAACCAAAAGATAAAATCAAACGAAAGTTGAGAGGTTCACCGCCATCCATGGCTGATTTTTATTCTTTTTTATGTTTTTGCTTGGGATATGGATTATGGCTATTCAAAAAACCAACCTCATAAATGTTTCTTTTTACATTAATTTTTCGTCCAATGTAGTCTTGGCTCATCCGTAGTCAACACCATGAGCGATGATGGTCAACCATGGCGGCCAAATGCGCAGCAATAGGGAAGGGGCATTTTGAGGCTAGAACGCAAAAAATGACACTTTTTATCGTGACCTCCACATATTCTTTTTCCACCACTTTCCCACTGGCTTTGAAAGAAAATTTGCGCACAACAGTTTTTGTTTTCGTACATCCAAAAAACATGTGTGAAATTTGGAAAAGCGAGTGGAGGGTATACTTTGTGAAAAACGCGAACAATTGGTTTATAATTTTTACGACTACATTTTGCATTAACTCACCACTTGGGCTGGTTTAAAGGACATATTACAAGAACTCTAATAAAAACATGACAAGTGCGACAGTCGTGCTCCTTAAACATTTATTTTTTTATGACAACAGCGATCCTCGGTGTTGTCTTGGATAACGTATGAACTAGAGTACCGTGTAGAAGTTTAAGGACAAAACCTGGAGCACAAGTTTGCGTCCCATCCGTGTTGGTGACAGCTATGAAGTCTTCGCCGCATTTGCATAGATTGGTTGTGCCGGACACAATGCATATTCCGTTGCCGCATGGATTCATGAGGCCGGGACCATTGGCCACATTGAGCTTAATCTTTGCAGAATTGTTTAGCCTACAAGGGTCGCCTGCGTAAATGGGAAAAGCACAAACACCCAAAACTTCGTTTTTTTTTAGTTGGAGGATAATCCTCATGATACAATTGGGGTTGTTAATCTTATAAGAGTGAACAACCTTTCAACCAAACCTATATACTGGCTCTTTAACGTTCTATTTTTTACAAAAGTGAGAGCGTTAGGATTTATAGTTATGGAAAGGAACCGAAAAGGATTTAGTCATTTCTGGCAAGAAATCAAAACTTTTTACAACAACATACGTTACTTTTCAATATCTATGACTGAAAATTTCTCAAAAGTTGGTGTTGATGATATTACGAACAAAGTGGAAAATAAAATTTATCTTTTGAGTCAAGCAAATAATTGAAACATAATACACTGTGGAAAGAATGGTAAACACCAAGGGCAGCAAGTATCTTACTTGGAGTATTTACAATTGGTAAAAGTGCTGGCGAGGTGTTTATTCCGCAAATTCCGGGTCCTCCAGTAATTTTTAATCTCATGTATCCTTTGTCACCCCAATTTGGGCCCCATGAATTTCGAATGAGCCAATAGGGCGGAGTGTAGGCCAAATCATAGCCAACCACAACGACCGCGTGGTCCACTCCATTGGAAAAACAGTTTTCATCAGCAAACACTCCCTGTAAAAAAATGTCAGAGGCCACGAATTAGACCGGATTGACACACTTACACAAACCATTTTCGTGATAAAAACGATATTGTCAATTTGGACATTAGTATTAAAGGACAATTGTCCCCGAAAGAACCTAATCAGGCTGGGTACTGCGTAGGACTGATGCGCGGAAATAGGACACCTTCCCCATTGGTAAATCGACAAGAGAAGCTGCTTTGACCACCACTGGAAATGGAACCACAGGAAGATCAAACCTAATTAATTTTAAGCATGGAACGGAGAGAGAGAGAGGAGAGGGAGAGATGACATAGAGAGAGGGGAGAGAGAAAGAGAAAAGTGGAGAGAGGGAGAGAAAAAAAGAGTGAGGAAAGAGACAGGAGAGGGGCGAGATATAGCGGGCAAGGAGAATGGAGTAGAGAGAGAGAGGGGGAGAGAGATAAAGAGAGAGAGAGAGAAAAAGAGAGAGAATGAAGAGTGGGAGAGCCTTATGACATGTTGTGGGCCCAAAACTGTCAACTCCTAATTTTTTTAACAAAACCTTGCCTCCAAAACAATTTGAATTCACATATTTTCTTTTTTTTCAAGATGAAACACTTTGTTTTTTTGGAAACAGGCAAGTCGCCTACTATAGGTAGTTTTCAAAGTTCACCATGTTTGTAGACTATTGACCTGGACCTCCCCATTATCGAATGCTGAATTTAAATTGATCTTGAAGGGGAAACGAGGGACTCTGAAAAGTTTAAGGATACTCTTGCGCGGATGCTCTTTCTAGGCTATATAGTGATATGGGTGAGAATTAAAAATACATAACAGCCAAGGAGAATAAGAAAGCAAGACTATAAGGTCTCAACAACCTAATTTGGTTCACGAGAGTATAAAAGTTTGACAGGTGACTAAACGCAAATTCTAACATCTAAAACATATCCGATATGATGGTTTACTGGCTTACCAACTTTGAAGATAACTCACCATTTTGGGACCATAATTCAGAAAAGTGCTTCCACTTGCTTCTAAGCCCACGATTGCTGTTTGCTGTTGGAGAGCCAAAAGCAATCCTAGCCAGCCATTCAGCTGGATTCTCTCAAAAGACGATATGGTCCACGAGTTTCTTATCTGTAGAATCCAAGTAGCAGCTTGTTAAACGAACCAAAGACCAACATCACATGGGATGTGCCACTTAACTAGTTACAAAAAATTGACCATCCGGTGGACTCCAACAAATACTGACGACATAGCGCAAATCTTCATAAACATGCTACAAAACTTAACACTAGAACTGAAAGTTAATGAACCGAAATTCTCGGTGAAGTAGGCAAATCGGCTGGTTTTGCGCCTTGGCATATCTCCCTCCGTCCTAACAGGAAAATCCAAATTTTAGTGGCATGGCAGAAGTCACAGGAAAATACATGTGACAAAAATTTGAGATTTTTCCCGCAAAAACCGACCTAGTCATGGCGTTTCAATGTGACCAGAAACTTTACAATTTCATACCATGACAAGAATATAGTCTCCAAAATTTTTTAAATGTTGACCCAACGAAAGGAACAAACAGCAAATTGTTCTGAAGCTTAAAAGTTCAAACAGTTCAAAACAATAGCTAAACCCGAAATCAGAATTCATTCAAAAAGGTGGCATCGGTCATATTTCAAACCGAGTTGATCGGCTTTTTGATGGACCGAGGGAGAGAGGGAAAAGAGAGAGGGGAGAAGAGAAGAGGGGTGGCAAGAGAATAGAATCGAGAGATTTGTTTTTTTGTTCACTTCTTTTTTTCCTGGTTTTAACTCGAATGCATGTGGGTAAAAAACTTACTTGCTCTCCTGAGCAAATGCCTGGAGTATAGTCGGAAATCAACATGAGGGGATTTTTCGAGGCATAGTCGAGGGCTTCTGTTGGCCATCCACCGACAGAGCAGTCACGTGCCAAGCTTGAGCAGTTCAATATCTGCTCCACTGCAATAATCCGAACATCTGAACTTCCCGCATTTGTAATGTAAACGGCACTTTCAATAGCCGAAGTGGATGCGAAGATCCAAGAAGTGCCTGGAAGAGCCATAAACGTTGTTCATTAGTTTTTGAATCAAAGTGGAGTTAAGGTTACATGGTTCGATATTTCGTGCTGTCTAAGAAACAAAATTTGCTGCTATTATTATACACGATGAAAGGTGCCAGACATGCAGGTCAAGTTGTTGAGGTATATGTTAATTTATTAAAATAACAAAAAATCGTTATCGGAAAAACTGATAATGTTCGTGACCAGAATGTAAATCAATTAAATGGCCTGATTTCATCTTTCTGTTTCCAAGACGATTCTGGGCGGTGTTTTCTGAATTTCATACTTTTGTTGCAATAACATATAATTTGAAATCACACAAAGCACGTTAATTATTTTCCATCGAGCTCTAGACATGGTTCATGGCCTGACTAAATAATAGTAAAAGCTATAACCAGCTTTATACCAATGTGTGAAGGTTTAATTGACCACTTTTCTAAGTACAAGTCCCATGTTGGAATCGTCTTTTACTGCAGTTTTGCTGGTCCTTGATTGGGGCTACAGCTCGTCGTTTCACCCAATTCCAGCTGGTAGCAACCGCCCAAGATGGTTTGTTGTCGTTATCAGATAATAAGTATCCTATGCTCACGTAGCGGAAATATCTGTTCAAATTTTTAGGCTTTGCTCCTTCAAAAATTTTGAGCCCTAGACCACGTCCCTCTGCAAAATCAAATTGAAACTAAGGTTAAGCATTATTTTATTTGAGTCTAGTAGCTCGGTATATGGTCACCTTTTTATAGATGATAAAATCAGGCCTCCAATTCCATTTGCAAAACCTGAGTGGTTCATTGTTCATCTTGCTTTTTCAACTTTATTGCGTTTGTATAGCATGCCTTTATCTGCTTCCTAGCGTGTAGTTGATAGAACTTAATATTCATATAAACGTGCACAAACAACAATTGACGAAATTTTTGAATTCTCAAAGGGAAGAGACATGTGAGACAATACACGCTACTTACCGAAGGTACAAGTTGCATTATTTTCACCGGTGGCGTACCCCTTGTCACAAGTACATGGCACGTCCAAACCCATACAATAGCCACGACCTCCACAAACCCCCCCAGGCTGTGTTGTATTACAAAACCTCTCGCAAACCCATACATCTTTCCTGACAGGGTTTGGGCCTTGACATATTGTTGAGTTGTCAACATCAAAACAGTTGTTTTCTACAATGGCATAAGCTGGATTGCTATTCACCCTGATGCTCGATGAGGAGAAAAAATTGTTGCTAATGTCAACTCTCAAGTCCACCAAAGTTTGGAGTTCAAGAGTGAAATCGCCAGTGAGAAGGTTGTTCCGCAAACTCCTGCAATAACCACGACACTAGGTAAAGGATGGGTCGTTGTTGGTCTCCCCGCTTGTAATATTTGCCACGCAAGAATTCTCTCGACCACATTTAAATTTAACTCAACAAGATTATGCACACACAAAAACACGGTTGCCCACTTTAATATTAGGTAGCTTGGGTGCGTCCCCCACTGGGATGCAATATTTGACCCTCCGCATCATTTTTTTTGACTATGCATCATCATCCACATTAGTCGATTTTTAGATGAAGATGTAAAAAGTAAAAAGCTTTCGATATTTGAAGAAATTAATAATAAAGAAAACCAAATTGTTGATTTTTAGAATGTCCGAATTTTCTTGGGGAGTCGAACATAACCGATTTTTTATTTTTTTTATAATTTGTAAACCAAACGAAAAAGGAAGAGTTCCTTTTACTTTTCAAGTTATAGGTACCAAAAAATATCTGAAGTTTTGGACAACAATGGTCATTACAACGTTAATGCTTATATGTCAACGCGTTCAAGCCTAAAGACAAAATAAAGATATGTAACTTACAAATATTTAAGCTTTGTAAGACTAGAAAAACTTGCGGGCATGGTGCCCATCCACTTGTTAAAGGACAAATCTCTGCATTGAAATCGGGATACGCCATCAAAGGTTAAGCAAGCGAAATTTGGTCTTTTGCGGTCCAAAAGTAACTCGACAGCTTGAATATCTCTTTGTAATAAAGCCAAAAATCTGGGTAGAACGCGGATCAACTTACAAAATTCGCAAATTGCTGAGGCTGCCTATATTTGCTGGTAAAATACCATTGAAGTTGTTCTGATCCAGATACCTGAAACATTCAATTGAAGAAGTTGCCTGAGATCTAAAATCGAACGCCCTCATCTCTGACCCAGCATACAATCGACCTTTAGCCAGAAGCTAACACTACTCATCTCCATATGAGTATGCAACCCAACACAATTTTTGTAAATTATACGTTGGGGATGCTAAACAGAAGAATTTACAAGTGCACCACATTGATTTAAAGAGAAATGGAGGGTCTGGGTACTTTTAATACTTACAACTGTTGGAGTGCTGGTAAATTTGTAAGACCAGAGGGAAATGGACCTATAAGGTTGTTTTTAGAGAGGCGTCTGCACAGCAACAATCATGTCAATAGAGTAGAGTGAGATTGACCGTACCAAACTAACAAGACCGAATACAAACATATTGTTGCTCTTTACTGCGTGAACACTCGGCCGATGTGCCGATTTACAAATTGTGTGTCAACACTCTAAATAATGTTTCTGGTTATGAAGAAGATGGTTTGCTCTGAAATTGACTGTCCATGTCTTTAGAAAAAAAAAATGATAAAACGATTGTCATGATCATAATATCCAATGAGATTTTCGACAAAGAGAAACTTGAAAATCTAAATCCAGATGACCTTCAAATTCCAGTACGAATTTGGACGAGTTTTAGGATTTTTAAGTTGCCAAGTTGTGGGCCATGCCGATGGGCTTAACTCCATTGAATAAACTCCATTTCATCTTTTTTTTTATTCGCCTAAATACTAATGTTAACTGAAAATCCTACAATAATCACACTTGTTTTTATCTTTTTGGAAGGCTCTAGGACCGTTTTTGCAACTCGTAAAGACATATTTTATTTGTCATTTTGGGGTCGCGCTCTCTGGCGTGGCCTCTCGATTGAAAATCCGATTGGAGGAATAAAAAATGTTGCGTGCACATGGGTCCCAGCAGTAAAAATCAACAAAAATACATTTTTCAAATTTTTTGATAATTGTACAACTGTTCCGCCAGCAACAAACGGACAGAAAACATTCCCTCATCCCGAGTTCGCTAATTCGATCAGTCAGAGAAAACCTGGAGGGTTTTTTAGGGTAATAAAAAACCCTGTGTAATAATATTTTTCTTGTGAATTGAAGATTTAAATAGACAAGCAAAAGCCGATGAAGGAATGATTAAGACAAGAAAAAAAGAGGTGCTAATAAAAGACAGCTCAAATGAGATGACCAAAATTATGAGCTTTGGTAGCCTCCACTTATGATTTTATTGCACTTAAAAAAAATCCCACAAGTTTTCACACTAAATACAATTTTTATAAATGTACGCGTGCTTCCACAAAAAAAAAAGATTGATAGCAGCCATACATGTAATTTTAATACAGCCATTTTTGAGAAATTGGAGGGAGGGAAAGAAAAATTGTTATGCTTACAATATTCTAAGATTTTGTAGATTTCCCAGAGACGTTGGAACGGGTCCGCTCAAGTTATTAAAGGATAAATCCCTGAAAGATGAATCTTTGAAAAATGGTAATAATCAGGTTACAGCATGTAATTAAATCTTTTTTTAAACGCCGTCTCCATCAAAGTAAAAAAAAATTAAAGAACTTCTGAACCGTCATGAATGGTTTTACTTCATTAGTTGTTAATGCAAAAAAAGGAGATTGTATCACAAATTCTAGTCTCTAACACACATGTATTTTTCTGTAATGAAGCCTAAACAAGTGCCCATCTTTTCACGTACAATTCTACAAGCGTATCCAAGAGGCCTATGGCTTCTGATATGGTTCCTCCAGAGACGGCCCCAGCGAGTGTCCTGCGTCACAAAAGAGGAGCCTTTGAGAATCACTCATTCTTTGTGCAACTGGTGCATATATCGAGAGCCACCAATCAGACGAGCATATAAAATCATGAGTGTTGGAGTTAAAATGTATGGATAGTACAACATATGTTCAAGTAACATTGATAAAAATTCGAATGCTACCCCATGGTCAAAAGTCTTCCAATCACTATCTTCTCTCAAAATAGAGAAGAGAATGTACTTCTTCGCTGGAAGGTGCTTTAGAGCCAGGTCGGGCTCATCTTATGAACCTTGACTTCCCCTCTACGAAGCATTTCAGTGATGGTAATAGGAAAAACCGATAACATTTCCAATTGATTATTTTTTCTATTAAAGGATTAAGATTGACGGAGGGGTTTAGGCATTCTTTGTATTGCTAATCCGAGGGGAGGGGCTGCCCTGGCTGCCTATATAAAAGAATAGGATTTAAACAAGGGTGTTATAATTGTGATAAATCCACTTGGCTGCTTATTCCCTGATCTTGAAAATCGGTAAAAAATATATTCAATATCTTCTTCCATTCAGTCCTCTTTGGGTGGACGTCTTATTAAATTTGCTTGGAAGAAATTTTTAAGAATTTCAGATAGCAAACTTCATGAATATGCAATGTAAAAATTTTAGATACATCTTGGGGAAGTAGTGAGTGACTAATTCAGAATCGTGGGAGGTGTATCATTGTTGTAATTAGGACGGGCTGCACTGAAAAGGAAATGAGGCTTTTATAATATCGAAATATTTTGCTAGGTAAATCACCATACATTTATCAGACTAGTTATATTTTTGTTACATATGTCCATAACTTTGTTTTATATGAATAAGAAATTGATTTCTCTTAGTTTTTTATACGTTGTAATATATTTTACACGATGCATATTATACCTATCAAAAATTTGAAGGGCTTACAATTTGGTTACGATCTTTCTCTCACAAGACACAAACCACCAAGAGCATACGTTGCGCGAGCCATTCCATAATGAAAGTTTATTTGTTGGATCGATCAATCCAGCTTTGAATTCCAACAAGATGCTTTCTGGACCCACATCATCCATAGAGAATTCACAATAAGCATCAGTGTTTATCTATTGAGAGCTTCCAATCTTGCACTGCAATGTAACTTTTTAAAGGTCTAGCTGGATATGTACACGTGGCAAATACAAATATTCTTAATATGATGGTCGCCAAGATGTTAGCCATCGACTATCATGACGTCTATAATTATTGCAGGTTACCAACAACTATTTAACTGCTACAAATTTTGGGATTTTGGCTTTTTTGTTTGGAAGATGTAAACTGGCCATGGAGGAAAGAAATCACTTAGGGCAAGATGTCATTGGTGTCTTGTAATGAAAAAAATCGTAAAGTTCTCACGCTCTTACGAATTTCAAATGCTCACTTTACTGGTTCATAAGCCATAGATGTGTGCAATAAAATGTTTGTGCATCACACATTTGACTCTGTTCCAACAGTAAATATTCTCTATAATGGTCTAATCTTGGAAAAAGAAGGAAATTCTGACAATACAAAGGATTACAAAGGAGAAAAATAGTACGCCATTTTCTTACTACTAAATGTTGTGGAAACACTCACAATCTTTAACCTCATTAATTTTAAATATCGAACAAAAATAGACACCTATATTCGGACATAGAGTATCACTGGTACAATTATTACAAAATGTGGCAATAGGCTAATGATTGACCATATGTGTGATAGACTGATAGCTTTTGTCTCCCAAACTCTCACCTTTTTAAAATTCCCTTTCTCAAGTTTCCGGTTCTCATTGCATGTGTGCAATTTGATAGAAACCTGGGATGGTTATTCAAATCGTTACATATTAAACTTCCGTTTACTCAAATAATAATTATGATAGAAGTTATGTACAATATTTCTAGACTCTTTGCATACCTTTTTCGCTAGTCATTATTGTTTTAAAACACCGAAGCCTTTAGGAAATAAATGCGTAAAAAGTTATAACTGGTGAGGTCCATCGATGGCAAGATAATCGATCATGTTCTCTTTTATTTCAAATAGATATAACACATTGAAATCATCATAATTTATTAAACATAATCAAATGAGTAAGTTTTATGTTTTTTTGCGTGGAGGTGCTCTTGATAAGTTAATGTCATTGGCTTCAAAAAAAAAAAATTTGGAGTGTAAAGATGGTATGGGAACTACGAGGCATTTGTTAAAAATGTATTTTGCTGATCCTTTTTTTGGTCCGGAGTATTACCAGGTGACGCTGGTCCAAATCAAGTTAAGCAAGGCGACGACCAGCGTGGAAGTTGGGCATATATGTAACACAGATGGACATGAAAATAGTAAGAATTTAGAACCTTAAATGTGAAAAATAGGCGTTTTTTAGTCCACGTCACCGTCCCAGTCGATTTGTTCTTTAAAAATACAAACACCCACATTAATCCAAAACGCAATTTTTTTGTCTTATTGTGTAGTTGGTGAGTTACGATACAAGACAAAATTTCCTTCAAACATTTTTTATTGACAAAGATAGTCAGTTGGAGTGTGCGCTTGAGCATGAAAAACTTGTGAATGTGAACCCCAAATTGGCAAAGACGTCAATTATAGGAAAATCTGAACATTTGCTACGTTTGGTAAGAGTTCGGTGGATGAAACATTATCAAATTTATGTATTCTTTTTCTAGTTTTTAAAATGTCAACTAGCATTGGAGTTTGTTTCTAAACCCTTGATCTATGTTATTATGATACATTTGTAGGTTTTTTTTTTTGTAAGTTTTTTCACAACTACCAAGCAGGTCTGCCTCCCCAACTTTTTTCCTTTGGCCAAATAGTCAGATATTTTCAGTTTTTTTTATTTTATTTGGAGTGCATAAAATTTATCAACACAAATTATATATTTGGTTCAAAAAGTCAATTAGCCGAAAATCTGTCAAGAATTTTAATACTGTAAAAAACAAAAAAACGGATCAAATTTGAACCTCGATTTGGGGGGTTAGAAAAAAAAAATTTCATTTTTTTATTTGTGATGGACTTGTACTATTTTTAATTCGCCATGAAATTTAAATTTTTTGGTTAAAGAATAGATTTTTTCTCATTAATGCCCAATACAACGTAACAAATAACAACAATAACTAGGATAAATTAATGCAAAAAAGACAAGGGAAGGGAGGGTGGAACTAGGGAATCAAGAGGTGGTGTTATAGGTTAAAAAATGAACAAAATAACATATTACCTTTTGGTGGTGGTGGCGAAATTCTAGGAGTCGTCCATGGAAAAGGTTGTGGGTTTGGAGGTGAGGGGGTTTGGGAATCAAATGGGGTAAATCTCAACGGGAATAAAATCAAGAAAGGTCAAAAGAGGGAAAGTCGTAAGATGTTTGGATACCGGGTATGGTGGAGGAGAAAATCAGAAAAGGATAATCAGAAATCGAGATAGAGGAAAAAAAAAGTCACGAAATCTTCCAGTGATTCAGGAAAGTCCCAAAAAGATTACAGAGGTACGAAACGATTAGGGAGGAGAATTGATTTGCACTTCATTTTAATTGGGATGGAAAGGAGGGGAGGGAAGGATGGTTGAGGCCGAGAGGGAGGTAAAGAAAGGAAAAAGAATAAGTTGAGAAGGGGAGGGTAAATAGTTGAATGGGAGAGGGCCAAGGAATCGCTAATGGCAAAGTTGAAGAAGATTATGAGAAAAGTGGATAGGGTGGCAAATTCGGGTTTAGAAAGTGTCTAAAGAGGGTGAGATGAATTAAATTAAGGCTAAGACATGAGGGCATCATCTCATGTATTTTTTTTTTAATACTCTTTTTTTGTCGATTAAAAAATTAATTTGAGTTTACCAACATCAAAGTTGTCTAAGCTGGTTTCCTCTACATATATTTCGCATCTTGAATTCTTTAAACAACTTGCCGTTCATTTAAAATATAGTTTGAAGCTAGAAGTACCTTATGCTTAAATTAGTGATTTTCTTTCTCGAAACTTAGATTTATTTTTTCAACTTAACATTCTATCTAGAGCTGACCATTTTCTAACAACATACATATAATTAAAATTAGAATGTAAAGAAAAACAAAAAACCTGAGTCTTCCTTAACAAGACATCAATTTCTATGCATTCTCGCCTATATCATAATACTTGTGTGCGTTATTGTTTAGCATTACATCACACTTACGCGTGCTTAAGCCATTTTTATTTTACATTTCATCAAGTTTACATGTTTTTGTTTAATTCAACATCCGCTTGCAGAATTTTTTCATCTTAAGCACTTTTCAGTGTTCTCCTTTGGTCATGAAAATCCAATAGATCAACCAGCAGTAAAGTTTAAAATTTGGTGCTATTCTTTCTCGATAAGAACGATTGATTTAAACAAACACATCAAGAAATGGCACAAAAGTGACCACCATAAAACCCACTTCAAGTTTTTTTTCTTTTGACGATTTTAGGAAAAATCTTAGCCCTGTGTTCGAAGATTCTTTCATAGTCGAATACTCATTGTAGGGGCCGCTTTTTAAAAAAACGCAAGAAAATTCCGCCGGCAAATTCACGAGCTGGTTAAATTTGAAGGTTGTCGATCTGTAAAATTAACTTTTGCTGATTTTGCAACAAAAAATTACAAGTCACGGAATTTACAGAGACAAGTTTTAATGTTGGAGGGAATTAGTGGAGTAGAAGGGCTGAAAATTTAACCTCCTTCAAAATCGTCAGCGAAAAAAAACACGTGCACGGATATCCTGCGAAAAGGATTTGGACGTCCCAAAAAGAATTGTAAAGTCTAATCTATATAACCGACTAGTCTAATCTGTAGACCCGACTACGTTCTATCGAATGATTTCATCTTGCCAAACAAAAATTCCAAAATTACAATCACGAGTGCAATCACTATGGGAAAAATGCATGATGGAGTTTTAGAATTTTAAAGAGTTAAAGGCCATAAACAGTACTAATAATGAAAAAATTTAGTCCAATCCTCCTACAGGCCCTTGTGGTAATAAAATCTGGGAAAATAACACTAAGAATTCTAATACCCCGACATGCAACACTCTCTTAAGATAGTCAATAAAGCCTGAAATAATAGCGAAAGTAGAGGTATAGACACTACAGTAGCAGTTTTTTGTTCCAATGTAATTTTCCTATAAACCTAAAATTAAAGAGTATGATTGTACTCAAACTAACCACCGTCATAACATCACAGATTATTTTTAGAAAGTAGGAATCTGTTTAGTTAAGCCACACTTAGCTAAAATGGTAGTCCGATTGTGCACAAAGACACTAAACAAATCTTAGCTAATTAATGTAGAATTTTGAGTTTTTCTGAAGATTAGTCTTACAAATAATGACACCATGTTACCCAACTAAATTTTATTCATGCGCAGAAAACATAGAAAGCTTGAGTATCATACAAAGTTTTTTCTCAAGGCAAAAATGGATCGTTTTCCAGTTTTTGTAGACAATATGAACCATAATGATTGAGAAGAAAGAAAAAAATATGTAGAACAAATTAACCAAAATTTTTGCTTTGCTTAAAAAACAAATGTTGTGTAGCTGTCAGTGTTACCTACACGATGCGACCCGCAATTAGATGTTTTGGAATTTTTGAACAATAATACCATCACAACAGGAGGTTATCATCGTGTACAATGAGAATACACCAAAAATTTGTGTTTTGCTGGTCATGGTATTACACGTAACTTCGTTAAATTTTTCCGTTTGCGTGAAACATTTGCCGGGCTCGTCTCGACCTTATCTACCACACGTGGCAATATTCCCGTTTTTCCTATTTCTTTCAAATCTTAGAGGTACAAACGTCACCATCACCTATTATAACAGTGTGCACAACCGTGACGGTTTGCAGATGTAAAAAACAATTAATTTAGCGTGATATCGGGTATCCTTTTGTAAACCAGTCATAAAGTACAACATCTGAAAGCCCTTGCCTTAGTATCTACCAAAAACTTTTCCAAGAATTTTGCTCTTGACTGAGATCTCTTTGGGTTTGTGTATTATTCAAGTAATTTTTTGCTATACTTTCTTTCTCGTTTTATAAATAAACACAGATATAAAATATATAAAATCGTTCCGCAAATTTCTATAAAACATTGGCATGGGACGATATATTTTTGAGGCTTGTTTTTTACGGATTTTTAATCTTGTGGTTGTAATTATCTCCAAGAGCCGCGGTTTGGTGAAAACAAGTTTGAATCATCTGTTTTTAAAATAACAAAACAATTTGACCAGTTGTTGAAATATATTTTACAACCCGTTTTTTTTTTCCACAGTGGCGGAAGTAATACGTACGTACATACTATATATAAACATACATATACATGTACACATGTATATGTTTATATATATAAATATATATGTACATTATATATTCATACAATATAAACATACAGTATATATATGTACATATACACATATATATATAATATATATATATATATATATATATATATATTGTGCACTAGCAAAATCACGCATATTCAAAATAGCTTCCAAACTTGTCACGCATGTCAAACGATTGTAGTAAATGTGTTATATACAAAAATATTATTTCATCAGTCCTTACAAGTATATCTTGTAGCTACGACAAATAGAGATGTCTCATTCAATAAAAAAAAATGTATTTTTTATTTTTCTATACTTCATCGACCAAAATAATTGTCATGCATGACAATAGTACTATGAATATCTTAATTGTCGAAATAAGCATGAGAATTAAGGAAAAAAACCAGCAATTTGTTGTTATTTCTTCGCAAACACATTTAGCATAGATCTTGCCAAAAGAAGACATAACATTTGCAAACGAACTTGTTCGCTTGATTATCGTATCCGACATTGCATGTACATATACGTGAAATTCCATTCGTGCCATTGGAGCAAATACCGCCTTCCCCACAAGGCCCTCCCACTTGGGTGGCATTGCAAAACGCTTCACAATTGCTTTTACTTCGTTGATCTTTGGATACGCACCCGAATGGGAGGTTTGAGCCAAACAGGCAATTGGCACCCAACTCTCCACAGTTTGGGTGTCCATTGCCTTTAAAAATCGGCCCCGTGAAGTAGTTGTTTGTAATATCACTGTAGACATGGCCCACAATTGTAAAAGAAAACAACTTGGTAAGCCATGAAAATCCATGGCAACACGCATAAAAAATAAAAATGTTCACAAACATTGTCACTATTAATCTACTATTTTATAGCAAATAATCTAGCGAAATACTAAAATCCCATCTCACTATCCCCACAACCCCTCTCCCTCTCTCCACCATCCTACCCTCCCTCTCCCAAATATAATTTTAAATATCAATTGATAAAAAAAAAAATATTACAAATTGGTTTTTCAAATCCATAAAATGATAACTTTTCTTTTGTGGCAAACAATATTTACGTGAAGAAAACTTCTGATGCACAACATAGTTGTCGTGTCATGTGTCCTACAAGTAATGGAGGGTCGCAATCGGCCGATGGACAATGGAATGCTTCCACTCAACTGGTTGTTATGTACAGCTCTGTGACATCGAACATTCACACCACACCAATACCCACTTCTTTAAAAAGTCTACAATAGAAACAAAAAGAAACAACAAGCAGAAATAGAAAAAAAAGTAGAAACATAAATTGTAACAAGAACAGCGATAGAAACAGAAATAGAAAAAAAAAAAGAAACAGAAATAGAAACAGAAACAGTAATAGAAATAGAAATAGAAATAATAAAAAAAAAATAGTAAGAGAAACAACTGAAACAACCAAAAAAAGACAACTAACTGGTTGTTATGTACAGCTCTCTGACATCGAACATTCACACCACACCAACACCCACTTCTTTAAAAAGTCTACAATATAAGAAAAATTAACTCTGCGTGGGGAAGATAAAAAATTTAATAAGTTAAAAACCTCAAATATTGGCGAAAAAACCGAAACAGATATATAGGTATATATGTTTTGCCCGTATTTATATTGACACTTAAAATATCATTATTATCGACTATTAATACTGATCTCTCTCTCACTCTCTCCCTTTTTATACCCCACTCACCCTCTCACTCAATCAATCTCTCCCTCTCTCCCTCTCTCACTCTCTCCCTCTCTCCCTATCTTCCTCTAACCCTCACCTCCTCTTTCCCTCTGTCCAACTCTCCCTGTCTCCTTCTCAAACCCTTTCCAGCCCTTTGACTCTCTCTCCCTCTCTCTCCTACTTTACCTCCCTCCTTTCCTTCATTCCTCTCTTCCTCTCTACCTCTCTTCCTTTCTCCCTCTCTCCCGCTTCCCCTCTTTCCCTCCATCCCTCTCTCCCTCTCTCCTTCTCCTATACTCTCCCCTCCTCTCCCTCTCCCTCCCTCTCACTTTTTTCCCACCTCCCTCCCTCCCTCACTCTCCTTCCTCTTTGCCTCTCGCCCTCTCCACTTCTCCTCCACTCTCTCCCTCTCACCCCCTTCTCTCCTCTCCCCCTCTCCCCAATCCTTTTTGCGCCCCTTCTTCCTACCTATCTCCCTCTATACCTCCGTCCCTTCCTCCTTCCCTTCCTCCTTCAAATTCTCTCTCTCAGTCTCTCTCTCTTTCGTCCTCTTTCTCTCTCTTCCTCTCTCTCTCTGTCTCTTGTTCTCTCTCTTGCTTTTCCTCTCTTTCTGTCTTTGTCACTCTCTCCCTCTCTCCTTCTCTCCATCTCTCCCTATCTTCTATTCTCCCTCTCTCCCTCTATCTCTCTAGCTCTTACCCACCCTCCCTCTCCTCTCCCTCTCTCTCTTTCTCTCCCTTTCTCTCTCGCTCTCTCCCACTCTCCCTCACTCCCTCTCTTCCTCTATGCCTCTCTTCCTCTCCCAACGTCTCCCTCACGTTCTCACCCTCACTCCCTCTCTTCCCCTCACCCTCTCTCTCTCTCCCTCTCTCCTCTCTCCCTTTCGCTCTCTCCCACGCTTCCTTTCTCTCTCTTCCTCCATCCCTCTATCTCTCTCCCTCTCTTCCTCGCGCACTTCCTTTCTTTCTCCCTCTCTTTTTCTCTCTTTCCCCCTCTCTCCTACACTCCCTCAATCCCTTTCCCCCTTTCTCTCACTATCCCTCCCTCCCTATATTTCTCTCCCCCTATCTATCTCTCTGCCCCTCACGTTCTCACCTTCTCTCCCTCTCTTCCTTTCTCCCTCCCCTTCTCTCCTCCCTCTGTTTCTCTCGTCCCCCCTTCCCTCTCTCCCCCTCTTTCTCCCTCTCCCCCTCTCTACCCCTCTTTCCCTCTCTGTCTCTCTCCTCCCACCCTCCATCCCTCCCTCCCCCCCTCTCCATCTCTCTCTCTCCCTCTCACCCTCTCTCTCTCCTTTCCCCGCTTCTCCCTCTTTCCCCCTCTCCCTCTTTCCCCCTCTCTCTCTTTCCCTTTTCCCTCACTGCCTCTTTTCCTCTCTCCCTCTCTCCCTCGCTCCCTTTTTCTCTCTCCCCCTCCCTACCTCCGTCCCTCCTTCCGTCTCTCTGTCTTTCTCTATCTCTCTTCCTCTCACCCTCTCTCTGTCTCACTCTCCCCCGGCCCCACCTTTCCCCCTCTCCCTCCTTCCTTCCTGTTTTATGATTACTTTTTAATTTTTGTAATTGCTGTTTCTTATTTATTTCGATTGTAATGATTATCTTGTTTTCTTAAAGACCACTGAATTGATATCTGGAAATATTGTATAAACCCTTACAAAACAACGCCCTTAGAAATACTCCCTACACCACTTTCTCTCTCACTCCCCTTTCCCCCAAGAATGGGCCATAACTCTCTATCTCAATGGTCTTTTTTGGCCTCCTTCGCTATACCTCTCCTCCTAAAAATCCTTTTCTTTCCCCCATTTAATATCATAAATGACTATAATAACTGTTATTATCATCTTTACTAATTATTTTTTTGATTCCTAATTAATGCTACTTTTTATTAATTACTCTCACTTTCATTACTGTAAATATACTTTTAAGTAATTTAATTGTTAAATATTTTCGCACCTTCCTTTACAAATTATATTTCGTTTCAGATGAATAACAAGATTCTCAAGCCATACAAGTTTCGGGCCCACGTTGATGCGAAACATAGCCATAATACCACACTCTCAAACACATTCTTCCGTATCAATTCTAAAAACTGATTATGGCGATCCAACAAGTTGTGGATGTGGGGCACACTTTTGACGAGCAATATAGCCTTATGTCATGTGCCTTACAATTCTCGGAGGGATGTCAGTTGACCGATGGACGATGGAATGCCGCCACTCAACTGGTTTCCGTTATGATATCTTTGACACAAAATATTCACACCCGACCAGCGCCCCATCCCGCCAAAGTGTCTCTTTGTTGGTATAGAGTGCAAGATATACGTTCAGGAGAACCGAATTCAAATTCCTAGCAAAGACATATGATGGATTGAAATCCACTGTCACACTTCAAAAAAAATGATGAATATTAAACTTAATATGATTTTGTTATATTTCATAGGGTGAACGTTGCACACACCATAGCTACAGAAATTTGATATTTTTTGCATACCTGCCCGGCCACACAGGGTAGTTACCCCCACCTCTAAGAAGAAAATGTTAAAAAAAAACATAATAAAATAAAAAAATAAAAAATGGAACAAAAAATCATATTTGCAACATTTTGTGTTTTCTCACCAAATGGCTATTGTTATAATCACACCCCCCTTACAACTTTTCTCCATGATAACAACGTAATTATTTACAAGTTTAATAAAAAAAACCCCTTCCGCATAGACAAAAATATTCATAGATTTTATGTTTTTCACACCACACCGATTTCACAACCCCTTCTGATCCCACCCTTGACCCGCCTTTTCCTCCATCATAATCTTTAATATTCCATATCTACGCTTTTTAAAATATAAATAAGAATCAAACAAGAAAGCTATACGTTACAAATACAGCATATGACTTCAAAAGAAAAAAAAAATCCCCAATGTTGACTAAAAATATCAGAGGTAAAACTGCTTTTGTTCCCTCTTTTATCATCTACAGATTAAGAAATCCCCCCTTCCCACCCATATCAACTCCCACCCAAACCCTTCGCCGCTTCCACTTCGATGATCAAAAACAAAAACTACAAAAAAACTAATTTAAAAAAAAAAACTAATGGAAACTAATGGAAAAACTGATGTTAAATAAAATCTTTTACTTTTTCTTCTGATGTAAATACAAAGTTATTAACTTGATCTTTTCACTAGTTTTGGTCATGCATACATCTCCTATCCTAGTGTTCGCTTACAAGAATCTCAATCTTGATCAAAAACAAAAAGTCAAAAAGAAAAACTAATGTTAAATGAAATTTTTGATTTTTTCTTCTAATGTAATCATAAACATTACGAACTTGGTCTTTTCAATAGTTTTGGTCATGGATACATCCCCTATCCCACAAAAACCACTCACAAAAATCTCAATCTTGTGAGGTTACCAATCTCCGTCGCTATGGTCCCTTTTAGTCCGTAGTTGCCTAAATTACTGCACCCCCCTTTAAAAAGTCGTTAAATAATATCCTTTCATCCTTTCCCCCTCTTCCCGACACTCCTCTTTGGTCCAACTAGAGAGATATCTATACCACCACCATAATACGACATTCCCCCAAATTTGAATTGCCCCATTTATTTGCCAAACAAGACCTTCATTTCCCCCCCCCTCCCGTTTTCGCCCTTTTCTCTCTTTCCATTAAGTTTAAACATTTAAATATATAGGAACATCTACTTGGGTCATTGAGCGAAGGAGAGGGGGAGAGAGAGGGAGAGGGAGAACGTGGGAGTGGGAGAGGGGAGGCCCACCCCTCAACCCATGATAGGACCCTTAACCATATATCAATCAACACTTTTGTGTATTCATTGTGAAAATTCGGGGTTTGACCAGAAAAAAATAAAAACTTAAACATCTTTAAAACCATGAAAATGTAAAAATCCTAAAATTACAAACACTAAAACCCTAAATACACTGAAAGCAAACGTTAAAACTTTTTAAAGCATAAATCCTTGAAAAAACATAGAAAGAAAATCCTAAAAACCATAAAATCATAAAGGCTATAAAAACGTACAAACTCTCAAAATACCAAAAACTCAAAAAAACCTTAAAACCCTTTATTTCCATAAACAAAAAATCTCAGAAAATCGAGAAAATTGAAAAAGAGTAAAACCTCAACAACCATTTGAGTTGCAAAGGCCTGAGGTATTTGCCAAGCATAAAATGTTAAAGAAGCCCAGAAGGTTAGGAAACGTTGAGTTGTGAGGCAAAACAGTGGAGCCAAAGGCCTTTAATCACTAGAATCATAAAACTCGAGATTTTGGGGCCCAAAGTCCATAAAATCCTAAAAATACTAACATCCAAAACAACCCTAAAACCCTTAGAGAAACTGAAAATCATTTAGACTAAATTAAAACAGTAAAAGCAATAGATCCCTAAAAACCCTAAAACTCTTAAATCCTAAACCTCAAATCTTTATAGACTTAAATAGCGATAAATTTTAAAAACCTCCTAAATGCTAGAAACATTAAAAAGTCCAAAAAGCATACAAATCCTAAAAAATCCTTAATACCTGAAAAATTGTAAAAATCTAATTGCAGCTAAAAACCCTTAGGACCTTGAACACTATAAATTCTAAATTTGGGGTTGTGAAACCGTCAGGCTCTTAAGTCACAAAAAACGAAAATCATAGAAATCTGGGACCCAACCCTAAAACCTTTAAATATATTAAAAAAAATCAAAACTCAAAACTTAAAAAACATAAAAACCATAAAAATCTTGAATAATAGCCTATGAAACCTTATAGAACTTTCAAGCCCTTAAAACCCTGAAGACACTAAAAACTATAAGATATAAATTACTAAATAAACCCTAAGAATATTAATGCCTAAGAACCTATAAACCCGAGAAATCTTAGGATCCTGAAAAACCTAGAAACCGGAGGACATTAAGAACCCTAAAATCTCGAAAAAACTTTAGCAACCCTAAAAAAAATTAAAAAATTTAAACCCTTATATACAAAAAATCTAAACCCTCTAGAACCCATCATTTTTTATATAAATTTCCCTAGGTTTTTCGAGGGTTGAAAAGGGTTTGTTATTATGCAGAATTTGTGGCAAATGCAAGACATAGTATAAAAGCAAAATTAAGACCTGAGATTGGAGATAGATTAGTTTGGAGTTGTAGACTGTGGAGTATGATTTATTGACTTGTTAAAATATGGCCAAAAAGCAAAAGATTATATAGTTGTTACAAGTTTTTGAATTGTTTGGTATCACGAACCATAAACATTGAGTTTGTGGGACTGTGAGTTTGTTGCTTGTTAACATATGAAAGTAGTGGAAAGTTTTCTAGTTACTAAGAGTCCTACATGTTGTTTTGTACTTTCCTATTTTAGCGGCAAAAGCAATCGGATCTGACTGGATATTGAAGTTATTCGAATCTAACTTTAGAAAAAAAATAGTGTGGTTAGACTTTCTAATTATTTCCCTTGATCCATGGATTTGAGAATGGTTATGTTCAGAGCTCCAATGGATGGGGTGCCACTCGTAGAGCTTTGATTGGTTATCTTTGTGAACTCGGTAGTTTACCACAAGCTCGTAAGTAGCATTTTCTTTTGCCAAAAGGATGTCCTAAAGGTGAATAAATTTGTATGGTAACGCTTTGATTTATCCTGCGACATTGTTATCCTCGTATTATTCGATAACTTCACCACGGTAATGTTGTACATCTTTGCCGCCTACTTAAATGATTCACTCGGTTTTATTTGAAATTGCATAAAATTGGTGTAGACATATTGACCTCTATTCTGGATCCCATTCTCAAATCAATTTTCAAGTGTTTTCTAGTTCTTGTGCACCGAATTATGATACATTATGTCTACATGTGGTGAAATTTGGTTTTGAAACATAGTTTGGCTACGGTGGTTTTTTTGGACTTCACTGTCATGAATTCCTGAATTTCAAAAATGTAAAGATGGGTCAACTTTGAAT
>JBBHKE010000496.1:0-19011 GCA_037447655.1 Zygnema cylindricum | reverse complement strand
ATTGATAGGCAATGAAAAAAATAGCGAGTACTCTTCCTCGTGCTAATAAAAAACCCGTTATTTTTATACATGGGCTCCTACCTTAGTTGTAGTTGTACTTCTGACTAATTGTTTATTATTTTTTATTTTATGACGAAGTCAAATCGGTCAACGCATTTTTTAAACTTTTGAATTTTGTTTCGTGCTTATATTCATTATTTTTTGGGCGTTTCATGCGTGCGCATAGTATGAATAAACCTCTTTGTTGAAACAAAGCATCAACAACCACTTTTTCGGTAGTTAGGGTGTTACTAGAAGTAAAATCGGCTCTTGAAGTGATTTGCGTTTGATTTTCAAGACGAGCTAACATAACGTGGCAATGGGAAGAAAAGTGGTATTGTTGTAGTTTAATATCTAGCGCCCGTTTGGCTACTATTTGATAGTGTTGTGTATCGGCAAGAAAATCATCGCGATAAAATTGATACCAATAGTTATGGGTTATCGAACGGTGGGGGATACTGATATATTTCTCCGAGACCAACAAATTACTATCGAAGATAAGTAGAAAAAAATGTAGTACGCCACACAATAGTACTTTATAATATATTGTATTGTATTTTTTACTGCATTTAGCATGGTATGCCACTTATGACAATATGTTTCTCTACTCTGTATAAAGGGGGTCTAGTAACGTAGAGCTATCCATTTAATTGTAAAGAAAAACCGTAATATTATCGCCGATATTTATTGGTACCGGTTTTGTTGAGATAAAATACCGATATTATTGTTTTTTTATCGCGATAGCAGCGATACTGATGGACCATGCCAATATATCGATTATCGGCAAGCCAAAAAATGGGACATAGTGGTTATTGTCAAAACCTTACCGATACACAACACTGTGATTACACTATGTATCGCTACTAGCGTTAATAATTTTTTTAGCACATAAAACATTTGTTATTTGTACACACGTGTCCAGTTTTCAAATGGAGATCGCCAATCGAAATTCAATAATCTCACCTTTTAATCGCAACCGTCAGATCCATAATCCGACAAGTGTGTACGGATGAAAGATGTTTTAACTTTTAAGTGGCAACTAAAACATTAACACTAATAGCGATATACTAATAGCGAATCGTAATTAGAGTAAAGAAAAGATTAGAGTAAAAAAAATATAAAAAATAGTTAGAGTTATGAACTCTAATTTGTGTGATAAAACTTTTTCAAAAATAAATTTTACTCCAATTTTTCAATAACTCTAATTTGGGCGTAAATTTTGGCGCTGAATATATCCACTGTAAATTAAGTTCATTGACAAAAACTGACAAAACGTACAGTTTCATGTCATTATGACGTTTGCACTACGCGGTTTGTTAAAACGCAATTACATGAAAACGGCCTATACTAAATCATTATTTGTACTTTTTTACTTAATAAAGTACATTTTTGCACGCTGAGACACCGACCGTACGCCACACTATTTGAAACGGCACTGTATTAGAGTTATTAACGCTCATTCAAAAAGTACCTTAAATAACGTAAAAAATAATTTATAATAATGCACTCTATTTAAAGTGATAGAGTCAAAATTTGGGGTGACGGAATTAGCGTACATAACTCTAGTTACGATTCGCGGTGTACTGTTTGAACTTTCACGTTTTGAAACGTATCCCGCTAAGCGGACTTTGAAATCTTGAATGCCCAGCCGGGGGATGCGAACTTGCAAAGGAGGCAGAAAACTGTGTCTCTGAAATTTCCAGCCGAACATGACGTACGGTAGTTAGCAACGCTTCAAAAGTTCAAAATGGACAAAAAGGTTTGTTCGTCAGTAGGTTCGATCCCACTGCTTGGGTTTTTTACTTTTTTTACTTTTTTTACTTTTTTTACTGTAAAGCGTCGCTTCACATTTGTCCGTACAGGACACAGCTTGGCCCGAAAGCTTAATTGCCTACAGAATCTTCCAATGGCGTTCGGTTAAGCTACCGAACGGTATACTGCCCGTTGCTGTTTAATTCCTACTGTACGGTATACCGTTTATCGCTGTTAGCGATAATGTTTCATTCGGCCATTAAACAGCGTTTAATTGTCCGGTTTTCGCTTAGTGACGACCAGTTGGAAACTGAGAACCTTCCTTTCATTCGCAGCTGTCGGATTCGAATCCGACAACTGTGCAATGATAAAAGATGTTGCGGATGGCGAAAAAACATTAAAGAACACTTCAATGACAACTTTCTTTGGGTTGAAAATTATAAATTAGCGTTAACAAAACTATTGAAAAGAGTGGACTATAATTTGCCACGTCTATTTGCACTACATGAGTATTATATGTTGTAATTTCGTGTTAACAATATTAAGTATTTAATGATGATGATGATGGGCAGTGTAGTAATATTTGGTACCAATTTAGCTTTTGTAACGACAATTCTTTTTCACTTATGACAGTGTTATGAACAACATTTTTGCTGATTGAACGTTTGTAGATGAGACGAAGCTTTTTACCCAATGTAAAATGTTTTTCATTTCAGAGTTTAAACTCTATGCATGTTGTTAATGGCCCCACTTCAATACACGTATGGAGTGTTCGTAGAAATACGTGAACGATATAAGTGGAACAATGAAATAGTTTATCATACATGTGGGAATGTACAAGACTTAAAAAAAAAAGATTCCAAAATCGCATACCGAAAAAATCGTAAAAAATTGTAAAAATAATAATAATAATAATAAATAACACCAGTGCAACCTTAGCAATGAATTGACACGAGAGCATGGTTTGGTTAGCTTATAAAACACCTAAAAAAACGCCGTCCTCGACAATTTTGGTTAAATAATATCAAATGAATAATGATAAAAACAAAAAAAAGTCAACACAATACTCGTTCTCTCTTAAAAAAATAGATGCAGTATAGGGATCCATAATAAAGCTAAAAAAACAGCAAAAACTAACTTCAAACTTATGGTTAGCCCGTACCATATTATGTGAAACAAAGTTAATGAAAAACTCTTCATCGTGATACCTTTTCGTTGCAACAAACACACACATTAAATCTTTTGAAGAAGCATCATAACGTTGAAAGGTAAAAGATCATATCTATTGCATTAAAAAAAAAGTAAAATAAGAGCATAAGTTGAAGTTAGGAGGCATTTGTTTGACTTGCCTCTGGTGGACACTAACTGGTTATGAAATCAAGACTAAAAAAATAAACGCGTTAACAATCGTAAACTGTTGATCGTTGTCACAACCTGAAAAGAAGAAGGATGAAACAACGAACTCAACTAATTTGAAAGCTCATACTCACCTCGTTCCACAACAACTAAGTAAATTGGAGCCTTTAAACTCATTGTCTTGCATAACTTTTTTCCTTTTCTTATTTATATTTGCTGCAACTTAGTGGTTCTTCAAAATCACGTGAATCATTCACTCGTTATTGTCAAGAAGCAATACTTCAAACTTATAGGTTACACGAGCCAAGGTTACAACAGCGACATTATAAGAGTGTGTAGCCAAGTTAGCGTTACCTGTGCTGATTAACGTTAACGTTGTTGTTACGTGCAGCAACCCACGTTGTACCTACTCGCTGTACCTTAGTCGTTGAATTGATTTTATTTAAATTGATTTTTATTTTCTATTTGTTTTTTTTAACACACGTGCCTTTGTAACATCCCCAAAGTGATAATTGAAAACTGAAGAGGGAGTACCTTCTTTGTTGAGCTGATTTTTTTTTTGTTGGTTCCAATTGTCTGCTTTGTTTTTTGTTTTGTACACAAGTGATTTGGTAACATCACCAAAATGATATCTGAAAAGAATAATTTCTTTGCTGAGTTGATTTTATTTAAATTGTTTTTTGTTGTGTGATTTGTTGTTTAGTTTTGAATGTGCGTGACTTAATAGTATTTCCAGCAAGGGTCCATAAAACAATGGGATCAAACAGCAAGGTAATACTGTTGGAGACAAAAGCAAAAGCAACACTATCGGAGCCAGGTTTCGATCCTGGGACCTGTGGGTTATGGGCCCACCACGCTTCCGCTGCGCCACTCCGATATATAGCTACTATGAAATGTATAATATATTGACCTCTCATTTTATTCAAACTTCATCTCTAATTATACTTCTCATCTCATTTCGTCAAAAGACCCTGCCAGACGGTTTGCTCCCCCCATCTTCCGTCGACAGATGTCACGTCAGCTGCTTCAATCTCCTGTTCATGCCCCGCCCTCCCCTCTTATCTCCCTCCTGCTCATTTGAAGTCTGATTCCACTCTTTACGAAATGGCAGTTCAGTATCTTTTTGATTCTTGTCCCTCAAGACGCAGATGAGACCTTCTTCTCGTTCTTATTTCAAACGTTTCTCAAAAGCCATGGGGATGGTAACATCCTCTATTGCTGCAAAATTTGCTTTTTTTCCTCCCAATCCTCCCTCGTATGCCCTTGTTTGTGACGAACGCACTGGTAAACTACGATTTGACGATATTCCTCCCTCGGACAATGTCGAAATATTTAGGGTTAAAACCAGAAAACGACAAGAAATAGTTGCCATGTTTGTACGGAACCGAGACGCAAAATTAACGCTTTTGCATTCACATGGAAACGCTGCTGATTTAGCGCAAATGCATGATCTCTATGTCGGTTTGAGTTCTTTGTTACAAGTGAATGTGTTCGGGTAAGTTTGGAGGGATTTTCTGAAACACCTCATGTTGACCAAACAGTTAGGGTTATTTTTTTTTATGTAAATTTAAGTTAGAATATTGTTTGAGTTTTTCGTGGGAAATGGATGTTTTTAGTCCATTTTACGCTTTTTCATTATTATTTTCCCCCCTTTATTCAATTTTATTAGTGAGTTTTGAACAGATCATTGCAAACTGTTTGTTTACAGTGATGAGTTGGTTTAATCTTACCGCTAAAACCAGCTTTATTTGGTTTTTTTGCTGCTGATTTCCGCCAATAGATGATCGCACTTTGGATGGACTAGAGAGTTTCTGTTTTTGTTATCAAAATCAAATTCACTGGTTAATATTCGTGATTAAATATTGTCATGGTTGGCTTTTATTTTTCTTCATCATACAGGATGATGTATGAATGGATTTACATGGATTCATTTCGTAATTCGTATGTGTCAGCAATTCAGGGACTTTGTTTTCACCTTGTGTAGCCTTTTTTTTTATGCTCTTGTTTGGCCTTTTGGCAGATGATTCCGTTTGTCTTGTATTCTGATTTTGTTGTGTAAAAACTTCATCGTCTATCGTTGTTAGCGTTAATCTTTCTTTAGCAACTTTATTCAACTTTTTTCCGTGCGCACCTTGTCTGATTTGAGTCTGCCCAAGGGGAGGTAATATCTTTACCTTTCCATAACAATCGTCGGATTAAATTTTCGGACTCACGGAGAAAAGATGACTAAAGTGGCAAAAATATATTGGCTTTAATAATGATACACGGTGTACTGCTCAGTTACAGTACTACTGCCTTAAGTCTGCACTTTTCCTTCAATTGTACGACCAATCATGTTTCGAACACTTTTAAGTGTGATTCCAGATATAGGGATGTTTATGATTTCCATGATAGTTTAGCGTGTTTGGCTTGCAACTGGTTAGTTCTACTTTTTTATTTTTGTCTTTGGGTTAACTTTTGGGCCTAGTTTAAAAGAACCTAATATTTGTGGAAAATGTTGTTGTAAAATGTTTGGAGAATGGTTCGCCAGGTAGCCATAAGGATGCTTGGTCTAGGATTCATGCCTGGCATTGCGTCCTGTTACAATTTTTTGCAGTATTGTTGTTGTCTTTATTAACTTGAGTTATCACAAGAAGACGTAAACTCGAAAAACCTTCTGATGGAGAATTGTACGGGGTGTCATGGAAGTTTACAGGTATGACTATACGGGGTATGGTTGTTCCACTGGAAAGGTGAGTGAGAATCCTCACCCTCTACCCGTATTTCTTCACTCCACCAGCATCCGTTGATAACTTTTGCCTCACTTGGCTCTTTTTAACTCGACTGATATGCAAATTTGCAGGTAGTCCTAAAGTCAGGAAAAGTATGAATTATAAAGACCATTTCTGTGTTCTTAAACCATTGCCTAGCTAGTTTCCATGACGTGTTAGAGACGCTGTAGGTTCCATCAAAGGTTTTCTTTCTCCATCTTTGTGCTGCAATCTTAAAACCTTCAACTCTTTTTATATTTAAGTTTTGCCCATTAACGTGTTTTGTCATGCATGCTGCAAGTTTCAAAGGTCATTTCTATGAACCAAATGGGATGTCAACAACGACCTGCATTTCTTGTACTATTACTGTGTTTCTTGGTTGAATTGGTCCTGTCTTTGTTTCATTTATTTAGAGGTATTTGATGCATTTCAGCACTCTGCATCTGTTGGTTGTATCTCCACTTACTCGTTATACTGTTGACTGCCATCATGGTAGATCACACTATCTTTTTTAGCTTTAGTATGGACCATACTACAGTAAGTTCAGTTACGCTGGTGCAACAGTAGTTAATGAACATTGCGCTGTTTTATAAGTGTTCTACACTTATGGCAATGGTCAATGCTGGGTTGATCAAGGACACACATTAAGACATCTATTTCCACCTTTTAAGCTTGCATTTGTTCTGCAACTTCATGCCACTGTCCATAATGGGGCCTTTGTCAGTATGTCAATAAGCATGGCAGAGAAGCAGATTAGACTTTCTTGGATTGAAGCACTGGCATCTGTCAGCTGAAATCTGGAGCATTCATTCACGTACTAATGCTCCTCATTCTTCCACAGAAACTCTTATGTTTTGTAAGAGAAATTCCTTTGAATTTTTCCTTAAATTGAGATAAAAATCGCAGAGAGCTAGTTCCTCAAACCCACGCAAGGAGCTCGTACTAATGAATGCCTTTTTCCAACTTCGTTAATCACAGCCTATGGAATACAACACATATGCCGACATCGATGCAGCATTGGAGTCTTTACAGTCGAAATTCAATGTTAAGCCAGAAGATACTGTTCTTTATGGTCAATCAGTTGGAAGTGGTCCCACAGTGGACCTTGCTGCAAGATTGCCTCGTCTTCGAGGAATAGTCTTACATAGCCCCATCTTATCCGGTGTTCGTGTACTTTACCAGGTGAAACATACATATTGGTTTGACATTTTCAAGGTATGTTTTGTTTCGCTTCCATCGTGACTTTTTGTTTTTGGCTTTTGTTATGGATTATGTTATCGACTACTTCACATTTTGAGGGTTATGAAGGGGTTCGGTTGTCGGTCATTGATGTTAATCTGGAATATGTAAGGGTGAGAAATAAAAGTCAGATGCCCATTTGATATAGTCCACATAGCTACTAATCGAGAATTATTTGTTTTATGTGAAGTGAAACTAAAAAAAAGAGGTTTGCTTCATATCACGTGTACATAAATATTGTCGCTGGGTTAAAGTCTGCTGGACTTTTTTTTCCAATTCATTTTCGTAGAAAATTGACCTTCTTTTTATGGTGCACAATGGCTTTTTTTTTGCAGAACATTGACAAGATAGGAAATGTGACCTGCCCTGTTCTTATACTTCATGTGAGTTTTATCTTTGAAAGCCAAGGTTCTGAGAAAAAGTCTTTTTAGCCCCTAATGGAATTTTCGACACTATTAGGCTATTTTTGCCAGTATGTGTGGTGACAAAGTTTATTATGGGAGGACATTATCCACACGAGTCTCTGTTATAAAGAATATGATTGGTATTCATAGCTGAAAATCACCAAATGTGTGAGGAAACGTCGGTGTTGTCTTTGGTGGTGGTTAACGCTTTGTCCGTTTCACGATCACAGATAATTGTTGTGTTTGCACTAAACTTCTTTAACAAAAAATATGGTAGAATGTATGTATAGTATATTTGTTTGGATGTCAACTGAATTTCGATGTCATATAGCATCATCAAAATCATAAAGGGGATATGGCGCTGTTCTCAAGACGTGACTGCATACTCTGTACATGTCAAATTGTAGGGATCGGCATTTCGGGCAAGTTTGGAGGTGACATCTTATGCTTTTCAAAACATGTTTTGCAATCAAGTTACAAAATCTATCAATCAGATTGCCGACGACAGTACTGCCCATTGTTATTAGGGTCCATAACACTGATTCGGTCGCAACTATTTTTGACCGAAAATCATTAAATAGTGTTTATGATGCGATTTAAGGGAGTGGACTACAATCCGCAAGTCTCCTTACAGTAGAACTAGTCTTTTACATTCTAACTTCACATTTTTCCTAACAATTCGCGATGGACGATGTAGTTTCTGGCTCACAGATCCGCTAAAAACGACCACTTCTACAGTTGAAACTTGCCGAAACCGACCATTCTTGTCACAATCTGCGGGCTTTTTGTTTTAATTTTGAATTGTTTGTGGGGGTCATGTTTAGTTTAGAGTTTTTCTGTTAGTGCGAGTCACGCAATCATGGTGATTTTTAACAGCGTGTATGCATTGTTCTTTTTGTTTTGTTGACAACGTTATCTGATTTTTTTTGTGCGTTTGACTTTTTTGTGTCCTCAGGGGACATCGGACGAAGTGGTACACATTTCCCATGGACAAGAATTATGGCAGCTTTGCAAAAAACCCTATGAACCACTATGGATTTACGGAGGAAAACATTGTGACCTCGAGTTCAAACCCGAGTTCCTTACACACCTGCAAAGATTCATGGCATATTTGTTGGAGAACCCTCCGGACAGTTCGAAGAAATAGGTAAAAATAGTTCAAAATTAGATTGTTTCAAAAGCATGTACAGGCACATAGTCAATGTTCCAATTATCCCTTTCGGGTTTGCCAATGGCATATCTTGATGTGTCCTCAATCGATTATGAAATTAATTGTCGAAATTTGGTATTCAATAGAGTTTTGAGACGAAAAATACTAGTTGCCACTTACTGGCTAGGAAAGTTCTTAGCATTAGTTGTCAAAGCTGTGACGTGATGAAGCTTTTTAGAATGGACATTTTCCCTTCTGAAGGTGATGAAATAAGAGCATTGACAACTTTGTTGGTGGCCTCATCTGAACATTTCCGACATCAAATTTTATGAAAAGGGAAATATGGAAAAAAGTGGCATTTCGAGTGTGAGATATGTGTTTTTAACAAAGGTGTGGAGAAGCTTTTAAATATTATGGAGGAAGTTACGAGGAAGTTGACGTGGTTGCTTTGTAGCAACGATGGCTTATGCATGAAGGACGAATCTCTGTTTTGCTGTTTTGCTATCGTAGTTGATACTTTTCCTGATTCCTAGTCGTAGCGCGGATAAGGATTACTCTGTATATCAATTGATGTATATTAATTCTTGCCTTCTTATCGGAACTCAGCTTATGAGAGCTAAGTTCTTCGAGAGCTGCCAGTTGAAGAACGTGACGATGCAAAATGCAAACAGCTGATATATGTTTTGCTGTTTCCACTAAGAAATAACTAGTATATGGAATGTTTTAGCGTCAGCAATTCAGTTTTGACACAAATGATGTGGATGGCTGTGACCCGCAATAAGAACTGGTGTCAGGAAAAGTAGATTAGTATCAATTAGTATTAATCGCTATTTTGTCTTCAGAGGGCAATGGAAACTGGGACGGAATTCACGATGCAATTTGTAATTTGTAATTTGTAATTTTGACATTTGATGTAAAAGGAGTCACCCCCTGTTTCGGGCATAGTACGGGGTTTGTGTAGTGCCCAAAAGCTGGCAGATCTTGTACTGGTTCTCCAAGTCTGGACTGCTGGCACTGCTGCCTCCTTTTTTTATTTTTTTCCCGTGGACTTAGATGGTTTACCATTGCACTTTTTAATGAAGTCGGTATATCAGTACTGACAACGATACGGGCCTACTACGACCACCTGGTCCACTAGGTTGACTGACACATCGTCCACCTTGTTCTTTATACTTTCTTGTTTTACTCCATTGTCTTCGGAGAGTTTGAGTGAGGTGTGATATGAGAGTCGTGTTAATGTGTGGTTACAGCGTATTTGTGTGCCGTGGTTGAAGGCGGGGTTACTCTTCATAGATATTTAATTGAGTTGGGGCTGGGGTTGTAGTTTTGGTTTAGTGAGTTGCCGTGTTTTTCATTTTTAGTTTGGGTGCTTTTATTTTCCTTGCCATTTTTATGTGTTCACGTCGCTTTCTTTGTTTCTTATTGCCCTGCTTGTAGTTTTTCAGTTTTGGCCATGCCACCCCTTTTGTACCCTTGGACTCAGATGGTTTACCATCGTGCTTTTTAATTTATGCTGTCCCGTCTTATTGTTGTGTAAGATGGATATCGATACCGATTTTATTTACAATTAAACATAGAAAAGATATTTAAATGTTTTTATAAGAATTGCCGTTGTGGATCTTGCTTTGTGTGACAGGTGACGTTTAAAAATTGGTCTTAATTTAAAGCAATAAAACCTGTTCGAAATAAATTCGGGTTTTTCAGTGTGTAATGTAAGGTTTTGGCGAACAGTTTTGCTGTGTTAATTAACTTTTGTAAGCCTTGGAAAGGTTGTGAAGTCGTTTACGTCCCTGTTTTTGTTAGAAACATCACAACTTAAAAAGAATAGGAGTTGGTTTTGGTGTTTTTGTCTCTTTGTGATATGTATTTCAAAACAGGTGTCATATATTCGTTGGGCTAATCAAAATTTTATTATTAATATTTTGTTCAACAGATGTGCGATGTGATATTTCGTAAAATCCCTGAAGTTTACAGATGCGGTAAAACAGAAACGCGAGGCCAAAAAAAGAAAAAAAAAAGAACACCCGTATTTTCCTGTCTTTTTCTTTCCTCCGTCCTGTCATGTCTTTTTTTTCATCCCGAGGCTTGGGATGTGTGATTACCTTTCTTATGGGATGGATGTGTGCCCGGTAAGAAAATTTATGACTGGGTAACTAGTTTTTGTCTTCTTGTTGAAAGAAGACATGTGATAAGTTGAAAGAGACGTCATGTTGTCATCCAATCGGTGGGCTCTGACTCGGATCCGCCCTCTGACAAGTGTCACAATGCGAAACGTAAGACGATGCGGTGTCGGCCATCCTGGACCACCAAAATTACTATTTCAATAATCTTTAAATTACAGTTTGCTAGGGCGGCCAGCAAATGGACTTACACAAAGTTCCTCCAATGTGTGTCGATGTATTTCAAAAACGAGTGGATTGCAAAGAAAATCCAAAGTGTCACCCTGGTAATGGAGAAGGTCGACCTCCGCCCCAAGAGAAGGACCCGCACTAGAAGACAGACTCGCACCAAGAGGTCTCGAAATTTTGGCTAAGTGTCAAAGCCCACGGATTCCCACCGGGAGGCGATCACAAACTAGGAGAAGGACTCGCACCAAGTGCCAGACTCGCACCACGAGGCGTCTAAAATTTGGCTAAGTATCGGAGATGGCGAACTCACACAAGTAGGCGGACTTGCACGAGGAGGCAGGCTTACACCAGGATGGGGACTTCCACCATCTAGTGGACTCGCACCAAGAGTCTCGGAAATTTGGCTATCCACCGGAGCCCACGGACTCGCACCTAGAGATGGGACTCGCACTAGGAGTACAACTTGCACTAGGAGGAGAACTTCCACCGGGAGGTGGACTCGCACCAAGAGGCCTCGAAAATTGGGTTATGTATTGAAGCCCATTGACTCGCACCACGAGGCGGACTAGCATCAAGAGGCGGACTCGCACGAAGAGGTGGGCTCGGAAAAGGAGGCCTTGACAAATTGGATAAGTATCAGAGCCCACAGACTCACACCAAAAGAAGGCTACGAACCACAAGGCGGACTCGCAGCAAGAGGCCACGAAACTTTGGTTAATTATTGGAGCCGACGAACTTGCACAGGAGGCGGACTCGCACTAAGAGGCGGACTCGCACCAGAGAGCCTTAAAAAATTTGGTGAAGTACTGGAGCCCACTGACTCCCACCAGGGTGCGGACTCGGACCAAGAGGACTCGCACTGAGAAGGCCTCAAAAATTTGGCTAAGTACCAGATCCCACAGAGGCTCCACGAAGTGGACTTGCACCAAGAGTAGGATTCTCATTAGAAGGCGGACTCGCACTCGGTATCATCCGATAAGCGTGCATCATCAGATAAGCACAACGCGCATCATCCGATAAGCGTGCGTCATCACATAAGCGCGCATCATAGGATAAGCTCGCAGCTCATCAGATTAGCTCTCATCATCCGATAAACGCGTAGCGCGTCATCCAATAAGAGCGCAGCAAATCAACCGTTAAGCGCGCATCATCCGATAAGCGTGCAAGGAACGGAGTTGTTTGTAAAACGCTTAGAACTAGTGTAGTGTACTTTTCCCCAAACATAAACCCAAAAGCCATAGGTTATAATTCTTTATTCAATATGAAGGACAACAATACTTTAATGACTAAATAGCATACAAAATCATAAAAACAAAAAATGCATGAAGTAAAGAAAACAAAAGACAAACTGACACACCTGAGCAGCAACTTTGGGACTTAAAACAATAAGGACATCTTCATCCTCCTCTTTGGCAAAATTATTAGGGTTTCGCCATGAGCCCAAATGTAGTCAAGACATTTTCCTGAGGCATTCAAATGAAAGGCTCCATTCAATCATTACATCGTGACTTAAGTTTGAAAAGAAATACTTTACTTGTGATGGAAAGAAGTGCACCGTGTATCGCTATTAGTGTTAATGTAAAACATCTTTTCTCTGTACACATTTGTCCAATTTTCAATTTGAGACCGCCAACCAGCAGCTGAGAAACCTAATCGCGACCGTGAAATCCACAATCCGACACGTGTACGGAGAAAAGATGTTTAAAGAGACAAAAAAAACATTAACACTAATAGCGATTCACAGTGTACTTTGCATGCCTGAAAAATGTTTAACACTAATAACTATGGTCACTGTAAACATTTGCATCCAGAGAGAAGATTTGAAAGAAAACTATTGAGAAAAGCACACACTTTTGCAAGCTCCCTTTACTAAGCGCGAGTGATTATCAAAATGTCAAAAAAGGTCAAAGTACTTTTTGTTATATCTAAAAGATTTTTCTAGAAACAGGCAATTCTTGACCAAGACTGGAGAATGAAAACCCAAAACCCTTGAACCCAACGCCTACGAGAATTGGACTCCTATAAGTAACTGCTGAAGAACTGTTTAAGGCTCTATACCGGACTAATTTTCATAAAAAAACCAGAAAGACCAACACTATTTAAGTTACATAACTACCCTGCATCCACCTCCTAACCTAGTCGAACTTTCATTCACAAACACAGCCAAAGACTATATACTTTGATAAAAGAAAAAAAGATACTCCCAAAATGAAACCTTCCCAAGTTAAACCTTGCCCATACATTCGATCATGAAAACATACAATCGAGGGTAAGCTTCTCTTCTAAACGCCCTCATTTGACCCTTTTTATCTTTTTTTTTTTCCGTTTTTAAGCCATCGTTAGTGCGAGACGCCCTTTTCCCTCGTTCAACGAACTTCCTAGTTTCTTCGAGCATGTCTTTTTCTACTAAAATTAGAAAGGAGAGATATTCATTGATTGACATGTAAACGCGTGGAAAATGGTCCTTGTCTTCGCTTCAAAAATAAAATAAAATGGATGTGGAACGAGAAGACTTATTATTGGTGCTTTCAGTTAAAACCCACCACTGGCCTTACAACACCTGCACCGGAAAAAAAAGAAATACGACGAGAAATACAACGAGTCAGAAACTCAAAACTCAAAACTTTGTGAATACTTGTCAACACTAATACTTCGCAATTATAAATCCTTTGTCCTGAAATGTACAAACATGACAAAAAAAGAGAGGGGAAAAACGGGAAAAAACATGAAAAATTAATGGCTTAAAGAAGCTAAACAGTAAACCAAAGCAAATGCTGCTTTCCAGCCCACTGGTGTCAAGACGAAAATAATCATTTTTTTCAGGGAAAACTTGAAAGAGCAATATATTCAAAAAGGGAAAAATATAGTCAAAAACATTAATACGTTTTTAGGATTGGTGAAAGTCACTTAAACTCAAAAAGTTTTAAGTGCCTCTGATGAAACATACGACAAAGGATTAGGAGAAGTTGAGAAACCGTGAGACAAATTTAGACGCCTTTCTTATAACCAATATACTACCATTTATATTACCGAAAAAAAAAAGGAGCGAATTGTTTTCACTGAAAGATAATCTAATCATTCTTTACTGACCCAAAAGACAATTTGGAAGTCTTTCTTAACCAATAGACTATCAAATCTGTGTAAAAAAAATAAGTGGAGAAACATTTTCACCGAAAGATAATCAATTCAAGAAAGAAACTTCAAAGTCACCGACCTGTCCGAGTGGATTCCTTGTCCACGGTCTCCTATGCGTAATTTTCTGGGCATTCTGATGGCCCAAATCCCCTTTATTCAGATGAGTGTGGGGATGAGGGTTAGAGATTTGAGGGTTTTTAGGTTTTTTTCGCATTTTTTTAGGATTTTTTCGGGATTTTTTTGGGTTTTTAGGGCTACCCAAATGTGGGAAATAAATTACACTGGTGTCTCGGAAGGCCAGAAAGAACTAGAAGAATCACGGCAGCATTCTTCCTTCAGGAGGCAGGAGGCAGGAGGGAGGAGGGAGGGAGGAGGAGGAGGGAGGAGGGGAGGAGGGAGGAGGGAGGAGGGAGGAGGGAGGAGGGAGGGAGGAGGGAGGAGGAGGAGGGAGGAGGAGGAAGGGAAGGGAGGAGGAGGGATGGGGAGGGAGGTGCAGGAGAAGACTAGGGAGGGTGGTGGGAGGTGGACAGACAGGGAACAGGGTTGAGGTGGAGGGGAGGAGGAGGTGGTTGAGATTAAAAGGGAGAAGGAGGGATTAGGAGGAGGGATTGAGGAGGGATTAAGGAGACAGGGTGGTGGTTGGTGGTGGTGGAGGGAGGATGCCGGAGAGGTGCGAGGTGGGAAATAAATCAAAAGGACAAGGAAAGAGGGAAAAGGAAAGATGAGGGAGTCAGAGAGGGAGAAAGGGAGTGGTGCAGGATCGAAATAAACAAATGTAAATTGCTGGAAGAAAAAAAAAAAAAAGACAGAAAAAGAGTGGAATGGAAAAACCGTGGATGAAAGAAATTCGATTCTATTCATGTCCGATTCAGAAAAAATCATATTCTTTCATATTGAATTCGGATCCAATTCATGTTCAGTTCATCTACGGCTTTTTGCTAATCAAAAGAGTACACCATCGATTGCTATTAAGCTTTATACACTAATTTTTCTGGCCTCTGAACATAAATTAGCGTTAATAATACAAATTGGTTTTTACTTGACGCTAATTCTTGAAGCGGTTCACAAACGTCCACAACATTTATACCAGAGATTTAATTATTGATACAAAAACGGTCCTCATACTAATCTTCTCTGAATACTAATGGCGATTCACAGTGTGGCATTTAAGTGTCTCTGAAAATAAAATTGTGAGAGCTCAACAGTCTTAACTCTATGTCAAGGTAAATGACAATTATTCTGAAGAAACAATAGGCTCTTATTCTTCAAGACCATTCTCCCAAAAACCACATCAAGATCTGATACATTAAGGTGGTCCGATTACAGCCGACCGGGATCACAGCCCTAAATCTCTATTAGGATTGATAACCCTAATTCAGGGCCAATAATTTTAGGACTCTGATAATACTATTTTTTACGTTCACAACACTACACCATGTATCGTTATTTTTGTGAAGGAATAATAACCATGGTATTTGTATTAGTGTCATTAATTTCAATTCAGTGCCGAATGACGTGACTGGTTTTGAACTGTTTAAAGAATTAGCGTCAAGAAAAAGAAAAGTGTCATTGACACTATTTTGGGTTCAAGGGGTAAAATTTAGGGTCACTGAAACAGTGTCATTGACACTAATAGCAATACACGGCATGTTTTACCAGTTCATGGCCTTAATTCTATGATAGACTGTTTATCGCCCCCATCATTCGTAACTAAATAATAATTTGATAACACTATAAAAATCCCAATTCTAATAAATTTTCTCGTCTAATAGCAATTCACAGCGTATTCGTCGTAGTTTCTACATAGGTTATAACGAACATCACAACCAAGGGATCACTATAATTCTTCCACAAAGTAAACAAAGGAAACATACTTTCAACAAAAAAACTTGGGCATGCCCATTCCATCGTGTCAGGTCCCTCCAAAAACCCAAGTACAAGGTCTACAAAAATACATCTGAAATAATTAACCAAATATTAAGCAGTGACGACATCAAAAACAACATCCTGAACTGCAAGCCCTCTCAAAAATGGACCAGAAACCACTCACGATTCGGACTGATGCTCCGAATTCCACCCAAACTGTCACGTCGTATTGTGGGACTATTGCTTCGTGCAGTTCGAGCACTTACGGTTCCTGGCGACACGACTGACCCCCGTGTTCCGTTGAAAGAATTTGAGTGTGTAACTACCTTAGTCGAGGCCGCCTGCAAAAAAAATAAAAACTGCCTTTATCTCAAAAGTGTCTTTTTGAGCAAAGGTTTTGATATAAAAGTTCAATTGAAAGTTTGATTGGCTAGAATAACTCCAGACGTATGAATTATCTTGCAGAACCTACAAAAAGTTATTTCTATATATTTCTATCAAAAAAAAAATGAATGATCATGATTGCAAAATTGCAGCGTAAAATGCACAAAAGTGGAACGGTGGTTCTGACAATTGCCTGTCATGCATTTCTTGTGTTCCTTCATAAAACAAGCAAACAATAGGAACTACAGCTCCAAAACCATCACGACGGACAAACTGGGAAGCAATTAAAGAAATCTCACTTTGGTGTTGAGATATGCCTGAAGGACATCGAGGAGTAAAGGTCCCTGGGAACCTCCAGGAGCCCCACTTCCCCCAGATGCAAGAGACAGCTCCTGTTCTAAAACTGCTCTATTCAGTCTTCCTGCAGGCTGCACAGCAAGACATGTAAGGCTCCACAACCCCATTTATACTCAATCTTTCGACACTTATTTTTTTATACATATTATTGAAACACTTCATTCATTATCATTGTTGCTAAAAAAAAGGCTGCACAGCAAAAAAACGTGGGGCTCAACAACTTCCTTTTGTACTTGATTTTCGAGTTCTTGTTTTGTTCTTGTTGTACATCTAGCTTAATGGAAAGCTGAATCATCATTGTCCGTAATTAACAGCTCTGTTCAACAAACAGTTGCTAATTGATATACCAACTTCCAACAATACAATCATCGCCGTCAAAACCTGCTCACAACCTGTCGGAACCTAAATGTAAAAAAGGAACTCCTAATAGTCTCATTTCACAACGGAAAAAATGCACTTAAAGGTTCGATTCCACGTAAACCATAAGGGTCGAAATGCACCAGTCTAAGAAGAGCATACAACGGAATCTAAAAAGGTACATTTTTTCTGCTGGTTGCAGGACATACCCCAAAAGACACCGTCCATCTCTCACTGTGGTTTATGTTTAAGAATTGCAGAACCCACACCTCTCCCACTAACTCTTTTACAGGCTTCTGGCATAATTTGGAAAATTCACAAATGATGTTAAGCCTTTGCTTAAGAAGAAAAACCTTTCTTACCAAATTGCATTCCGAGGCATAAACCTTAGCCGTGTGCTCCAGCTCCGCCCATTCCAAGTACTCCATTGTCAGGTTACTAAGCAACTTTCCTGCTCACAACATGCCATTTCCCAACCGACAGAACTTAATTCTTCCTGCCTGAGTGTCCTCATAAGAACGTATCACAACCGTTCAGCAAAATTCTCGCCAAGAAATATAGGTGAATATTTTGCGCTGGTGAATATAGGTGAATACTTTAAATACATATGAAGAAAATACTAGCAATAGCAGTAACTCCAGTATTTCCGATGTATGGACAATACTGCTCATACTGGTGTTATTGAGAAACAACATTTACACATGCTGAAAGTTTAACGGCAGTAATGACAAATTGTATGAAAAACTACACAAAATGAATACATAGCGAACTACTGTGATTACTGTCACTGCTTCTTTTTTTACTGGTTATTAGGAGTAAAACGCAGGGGAATACCGCCAGTAAAACTGGTTATTATCAAGTTAATTTCGGTTTTATCATTTACCGTACAGGTGTTAAACAACAGAATTCCGCACATTACTGGAATTTCTGGTAGTCGCCTCAGTGTTTTTGCCATATGTAAATCCCTTAATAGCTACTGCAGTAAAAACTAACAGAATACTACTTTTTAACTAGTAAACAATGACACTTTCAAGTCCCAAAGCCAGTGTCTGTCCTGGTTCAGTATGGGCCATGGTAGCACATGTCCAGAAAAAAAGGACGATTGAAGTTTTCCATGAGTATTCCAACACTAGTACAAACGGTGTAAAGTTTATGTCAATCAAAATGGAGCCAAAATGGCAGGACAGTGAAATATGATGAGGTCAACAGTGTTGCCAAAAGATTGTATCACCTATGGCACTTCCATGGAGATTTTTGGCCTGCTCACTGCAGCCTCCCACCACCGAAGATGCTCCATTCCCCGTAGCTAAGCGATCGTGCTCTTCCACCGCTTCAAAGATGCTCGCACGAAGCTGTGCCTGCCTTTCCACATACAGACAGACACACAGAAACACAGAGAGACACAGTGAGACAGAGGGAGAAACACTGAGACAGAGAGAGACACAGAGAGACAGTCACAGAGAGACACAGTGACACAGAGGGAGAGACACTGAGACAGAGAGAGACACAGAGAGACAGAGACACAGAGACACAAAGAGACACAGTGAGACAGAGGGAGAGACGCTGAGACAGATAGACACACAGAGAGACGCAGAGAGACACAGAGAGACACAGTGAGACAGAGGGAGAGACGTTGAGACAGAGACACACACAGAGAGACACAGAGAGACACAGAGAGACACAGTGAGACAGAGGGAGAAACACTGAGCCAGAGAGAGACCCAGAGAGACACAGAAAGGGACATCGAGACACAGGGAGACACAGTGAGACAGAGAGAGGCATAGAGGTGAACTTAGAGAGGGAGAAAGAGAGAGAGAGAGAGAGAGAGAGAGAGAGAGAGAGAGAGAGAGAGAGAGAGAGAGAGAGAGAGAGAG
>JBBHKE010000495.1:0-16367 GCA_037447655.1 Zygnema cylindricum | reverse complement strand
GCAAAATGAAAAAAAAAATAGTAACAGGGTTGAGTTGCACATCGATCGATAGAGAATTAAACGTCATGTCTAAATTTTGAAAAACATTCGGACAAAAACTTATTTTTCTGTGAGTTTTGAGGTACTTTTTATTTAAGCCGTCAGATTTGGACGATCGGACTGTCGCTAGTCAAAGTAGCGATCTAAGAAGATCACATGAAAAACCCATAACACAACTTACGATAGGACTATCGTCGGATTTGGACAATCGGACTGTCGTTGATCAAAGTAGCGATTTAATATAATCACGTGAAAAGCCTATAACACAACTTACGATAAAGGCGCCTACAAAAGGCCTACAATAGAAACGCTTACTTTTGAACTATGATTGCAACGGGATACAGAAATGACGTGTAGACGTTCGTGCGACGTCGATAGACGCCCAAAGAGGCAAAGACGGGCATGCTTCCAAAGGTTGGGTCGAAAGTCTACACGCCTAACACCAGAAGTGCCAACGGTACAACCTTGTTTAATCATTTTGTCCCTGATTTTCACGTTTTAACCCTTTGCCCCATCGCTATAAATGTTAGACATTTTCTCATAAACAAAAACTTATCATAATTTATTCCCATCACACACACTCTTCTTTTCCATGCTATAGATATACACACATGCCTCGTTGGTAATGTTATTTTTTATTATCCGACTCAAATCGGTTGTCGATTTTCCGAACTGATCAAGGTCCAAACTTTACTCATACAACCGATTCGATGACTTTTTTTATAATCAATATAGGGCTCTATATGTCCATAAACACTTTATCCTGTTAATGGATTAATTGTGAAGTAAAAATAAAATATTATCAAAGTTTAAGGAAACGTTACAAATCACGTTAAAAAGTTAACAACCCCGTGAAACAATATAAACGAATTTTAAGTATCTCTAAATCCTCTACAATTCCCATGTAGACAACAAAATGCTTTAAAACAAGTGTCGTGTTTTCGTTACTAATAAATATTTATATTATTGCTAAACCAAAGGCAAAATCTTCCATTGAAAATGCTTAATCCCTGTGTTAAACGTAGTTTTTTACACATCGTCGCCAGCAATAGGAGTTTGATAATATCCTTCTAGTAAGTAAATAAATCTGTAACGCATAACACCCATAAGGTAAGTGCATAAATCAACAATATATCGAAATAATATTGGTTCACCGTCATTTATTTGTGAAAATAACTACAATGCACATACATGCAAAGTGAGTTAGCCTTCACCCAAACAATAAGATTGTTGCATAAACTCTAAACCATCCTATATCACACAAGGTTGTTGTATATGTCACTGTTCTTTTCAACTTCGAAAGACGATAACGTGTATTTGTGTGAAAGTAGTGGTTCTCGATATCTCATAACTATAATTTTATGACCCACGTTTCATGTTAGCGATAATTTATAAGTAGATCATCAACAAATATATATGCCAACATAACATCTCCGCAAATTTGGGTCGGGTGGTTTGTGGTCGTCTATTGTTTGTTAAGTTTTATTCTTTACCGTGTATTTTAGGTGCACCTACCTACCACATATCACGAATCTTTCCAAAAAAGAATACCCATAAATAAAGGCGAAACATTTTTTGCGACTAACATAAATTTTTAAGCATTAAACTATTAATTTAGTTTCAACCAGATTAGTGTGTTTTTCTAACACACAATATAGGACTTATAAAAGTTTTTATTCTCAATTTTTTTAGATTGTTTTCACCATCTTATGTTTTTATTCAAGCAAAGATGATAAAGCGAATAGGGAATAAAAAGTTGTATTAATTTTATTTATTATTGTTTGGAATAGTGACAGTTCTTAGGCTTTTAGTTTGTTAGATAAACGGAGTGGAGGAGAGGAGAGCTATTTATGAGTAATATATATAACCTTTTTGTATGTTAGGAGTAAAGAATGCATCAATATTTCATTTATCGACTTTTTGTTTGTTTTGATTTTGCGAAGGTTTTCTGACATTTTATTGCGTCACGACCTTCCGAATTTGCATGGCAAACAAACTCAAAGAGTTTTGGATAAGATCTCAACTTTATTGTTTATTCTATGTATTAAAAATTTATATAACATAAGTGTTACCTATAAATCTTTTTACTTATAAGCCACACATTTTGTAACCAAAAGCCTCTCCAACATGTGAAACACATGGCCTAACACTTACATAAGTACGAAAATTATTGTTATGTAAAGGTCATGACTACGCCCCTGACAATATTCACCGATGAATTTATTGGAGATTTTTTAATCGCGACTCGAATTTGCTCCACCAACCCCAACCTAAGGGAGAAGTTGAAGTTAAACAGTAAGTTAAAATTATTGCACAAAGTTTATCTTGCAAATACCATGAATGTTGTCGGTTGTTGTAATATCAAAACTGTTAGTGAAAGATAAACTTGGAGTGTTTGGCACTATAAGTGAATCAACACTAAATTTAAATGACGTGCTCCTCAATTTCTTTTCGCATTTTTACACCGACAAATGGTTTTGTTTGGTTGCATGCACACACCAGCAATCTAAAAGTTGTTGTCGTATCCCACAACTATCATTGTTTGGTACCATGTAATGTTTGCAATAACAATTGCGCTACTTAGCTGTACCAAATCGTACCGTATCTTTACGTCATTAAAATAAACATATCGCGATGAGGGCAGCGCTGACGTTTTAGTCATAGATTGTGCAACAATTGTATTTTGCTATATATTTTTTGTCGGTACCGAAAAAATATTTTGGGACACCTCGCATTGACTTTTCACCATACTTGAAAATTACAAAACTGATGCCTTTTTTCGGTTAGTGGGAAATCACTTTCAAACATTTTTTATATTTGAAAAATCAAAGCTTACGTAAACTTTTATTTACCTTTAGACGTTGTTAACATGGTTTGTGCACCAAATAAACCATTTGGTGCATCAAGCCAAAGCGTGAGTGTATTTTTTGGATTTCGTGTTGATGTGGGTAACCATCGACCATTCAAATTCTTACCACTGTATACGCTAAAGAAAAAAGTAAAAAGCTTGGAAAAGAGAGAAAAAAACAGTCGTGGTTGAAATGGTCATTTTGATAAGGTAATTGTTGAGTGGACATAAAAATAAAAACCACACAATTTACAAATAAAACTTTATAGATGGGCAATTGAAAAAATCGTAAACAATTTGTTTAAAAAGGGATTTTTAAGTGTACATTTTGTGATTTTTTTTTTAATTTGCATCAAATTGTGAAGCTATATCATAATGTATCGTTTGCTAAACAATGATGCACATAAAAATATTAGTTGATCTAAACCTCGTGGACATATGACGCGTGTTACGTCCAAGTTGCTAATTATTGTCGCGTCTTCCGTTATGGAATAACACTCTACACCTTTTATGTTACATGTCAACATTTTTTGAATCGATCGAGAATTTGTTTCCTACATGTGTATTTTTCCCAAATATTGATCGTTTAAATAAACGGTGAAATGTTAGCGTTAAAACTTTGAAAATGGCCAATTTTTATCCATATTTTATCATTTAATCATTGAAAAACGCACCTCACGATATCGCGATATTCCGTAACACCATTGAAAATTATATTTATGATTCACAAACTTTTAAGTTGTTTATCTCTCTCATGTTTTATTATTATTATTATAATTTTTTTTTTTTTGTCATCCAGTGTAAAATATAAACCGTATGTATAAATCACGGACGGATATGCATATTATCCATTGACATATTAAAATTGCTTACCGGTAGGACAAAATCTACATTGTATTTATATATATATATATATATATATTTTTATATATATATGTATAAGTTATGAGAAATGTATCATAATGCATAACAATAATTAAATCATCTATGGGTAACAAATTATCGATTCACAAAAATAATTTTTGAGCCTTATGTCATTGATTCATAAACTTGTGTGAATTTTTAAACAATTGAAACTATGTTGAAAATCCTTTTCATTTTTTTATAAGTCATTGTTTGTGGTTTTCAAATTTTTTTTTTTTAATCTTATTTTTTATAAAAATCGTGCATATGTAGAATATTTACTTGTACTTATACAACACGTTAAAATTTTGATGAATGTGAAAACCACCCGGAACGTTTGAACCATCTCTGAGTTTTTAAACAATCTATGGAATTTCTTAACAATTTTTTTTTTTTTTTTTTTTAACGTGGCAAAGTTAGACTGTTGACGTGGCAACAAAATGTATGATTGACAATGTATAATGTGAGTTAAAAGGTTTGATTGTTCTGCTAAAAACGGGGTTAATAATTATTTTAAATTTGTCGGTTTTTTTTAGATTATTAATTGTAAACATACTGACGTGGTTTTAAAGCCGCTATTATTTTATTTGACTTTTAGAAAAATTGAATGTGTATTACAAGTCGTTTTAACCTTGAAAGTTCGTCAATTTTTATACTTACTATGCTATTATTTGCACGAGACGCACAAAAAGTTGAATTTTATGATTAGTTTGGTCGCACGTTCACGTGCTCCTTTTTATAACTATATGACATTGTAATGCCTAAAAATAAAATTTTGTATTTATAAAACAACGATAAATTCACTATTTTGTTAAACTCGTATAATGCAATTATTATAAAGAGTGCACCGCACACTATATAGTCGACGTGCATTTTAGTTTTCAATGTTTTAACTTTGAAGTATAATGTTAGAAGGTCTAAACTCTTAACATTTGTCTATTTCACTCTATTTCAATGCGGTTATCGAGGTTCATTGGATTGAGTAGTATGAACGTCTCCGATTGAACTGTTTTTATTCCTCGCTAACCTCTCTAATTAGGTGTAGATCTCTAGAAAGACCTTCCACTCAGTTTGCCCTCTCAATTATGAAGCTCGTGGGTGTACTTTCCAACCCCTTATTTCGAGAGCCCTGAAAAAAAAATGTGTATCATTCATGCTCTCAGCTCACCACAGTACAGTACCTTTATAGTCCTTTTCATAGTTGTTAAAATCGTGCGATTTTTTCATTTTTTTCGATTTTTCCGTATTATTCGGGACTTTTGAAAAAATAGTAGAAAAACGTGATGTACTTTCTGTCCGGTAAACTGAACGGGCAATTTACGGTAGCTAACTATGCGGTTTTCTTACGGAATTGTACGAGATTTGACGAAGAGATACGTTGCACGTATTAGTGCTTTCTGTCCGGTAAACTGAACAAAGCTTTTACGGCATCACACGGGATTTAACAGAAATGTACGGACTATTACGAAAAGAGACGGAAATTGTACGAAAAATGTACAAACTGCGGTACATGTAAAATTCATTTTTTTTCATGTACGAAATAGTACGGATTCACATTCATTAGCTATTTTTTTAAATCGTCCTTCCGATTTCTACGTATTATTCGCGCGTTGGAATCGTGCGTAAAACACGATTTGAAACAACTATGCTCCTTTTGTGCGTGCAATACCGCACTTTATTCTAATAAAGTTGTGATGGTGTTCACCTCTCTAGTTCTTCAGTTCAATTTAAATTGGGCGATGCAAAATTGCAAATCATTATCAGCCCCACTCGTCCAATCGCAAGAGAAGCTGATATTGGCCCGGAAGTCTACCATTGCCATCCGACATGTCAGCTTACTCACCAATCGTAAACCAATCTTTGGACGCCAGGTCATCAGAGAATCAATCCTATAAGGCTCGACTCTGATTGATCTTGCAGTTTTCGCTGGAAGATACTTTTCACTGACTAGCAAAGATAATTTCTAGACTTTCATCTACATACGGATTTCTCGATGCAATACGGATTTCCGCATTCCTCACAACATACGTTTTTAGCGATACTGCTCCCAGAATCGAGTCAGAAACAATACCGTTACGCTGCTCCTTGTACACATCCACTGGCCAAAACTGTACTTTATTACTGGAAACATACGGATACAGACATCATGAAAAGGATGTAATTTGTCCTAACATAACATTTTTAGCTGTCATTCATAGTTTCATACAGTTGCTTCTGATGCTCCTTCGACAAACGGTACACAGGACGTTTGTAGATTGCAATATTGAAAAAGCTCATCTGCAGTAGCAATTCCAGCATCTCACATTTTTAGAGTGTTTCTACTGAGGCCTCTTTCCTATTAAGTATTTTGTTCAAATAACATTGTCTGGAAGGAACATCGTACACCTCGAGCCAGGGCAACTTTCGGCTTACTTTCATTGTAAGCGAAAGTGTTTAGATTATACAAACCGTCTATCTGTAAGTTAACTTACTTCCTATCTTGAAAATGGAAGCCCTCACATCTCTTCCATCTGCGGCTTTTGCCGTGAATTTCTCCAGTGGAACAGCTCGATTGATGAATAAAGTTCAATCAGCGAAGTGCCAGGATTTGGTCTGTAGACTGAGATTAACTGGAAGGAAGGCTACTCCTCCTTTCAAGACTTCTTTGCCAAAAAGCTTGAGATTTTCAGCTCAATATGCAGCTTCAGCTACAACTACCTCCGCAAGTCCACAAGCATCTCTCCGTTGGGTTCTTGAGCCTGCAGGTAAGGAACCCCGGATTCAGTGACATTTCATGTACTTGACTTGAATACTCTTTTTTTCATGAAAATTAATAGCTTATATTCATAAGCTCACTTCCTGTCTGCTTGCTTAATTTTATTGTTGACAAATAGCATCTGTGAGGAGTGTATTAATCCTCCCTTTGAAGGACTGTAAAAGTCATGCAGTTACTGAGAAACATTCATTTCTTTGTGTTCCTTTTGCAGGTGATGGTGACTCATCTCATCTGGAGGAAAAGGTGGCTGCCGTCGGCCCCATTGTATTGAATTTGGTACGGCTGCATGTTCTTCCCTTTTGTGAGCGTGTATCTTGTGAAATATGTTAAAAAAGGTGATTGTTTGCATCTAATGGAGAGAGCATATGATGGCGGTATTTTCTTCCGTCAAGTGTAATGAATGACTTACAGAGTCAGTGTGATGAGAAGTTTCATCTTCCTCTCTGTTTACCATGATGGTCTTTACACGGGTAGATTCAACTGGACCTACAATGCGAAGCGGTTCTGTGTTTCTAAAAGGTTGTCATCTTTTCAGTTTTGTTTTTTTTTTGTTTTTGTTGACGAATTTGCTTTGTGATTCGTGTTTACAGGATTCGGCAGTTCTTGGAAGAGTAGGTGACAAGGCCGACATTGTTATCCCTGTCGCAACTGGTAAGGAAACTGATGGGAGTGTGGGCTCAGTATACATGATTCTTAACTGGTTAGTCAATTTCAGGATTCTTTGTGGTCTCCTTCACTTTTCACGTACAATGTTGATAGCTATGTTTACTGTGTCCGTCTTTCAAGCATGATTGTTTTCTTACGATTTATAATTTCAGTTTATGTAATTAGTTGTGATAAGGAATAAAATGATGATGTAGTTCCTATAGTCTGGAGTTCAGGAATCTTAAATAGCTTGAATGATTGAAGTTGTTATGTTTTGATTTTAAATGTCATACCAACAACTGAACCACGTTTGTTGCGGTTGACTTGATTTTCCTTTTTCAGTGTCTGGTTGTCATGCTCGTCTGGAGAAGAAGGGCGCCAAGCTATACGTCACAGACCTGGACAGTACAAATGGAACATTTGTTGGTGACAGACGGCTGAGGCCGGGTTCTGTCACGGAAGTGTCACCAGGAAGCTTCCTTACATTTGGTGAGTGTTTATCTCTGTTGTTTGTTTATGTTTCATTACTACTTCAGGAATCCTAAGAATCCTGAGTCAGGCTTGATGATTATCGTGTGTCACATTGCCAGTAAATTGACGGAAAAAAACTTCCTGAATGGTCAATTTGGAGTGATGAAATTCCGATGCATTGTCCAAAATTTTGTGACGCAGGAGATGAGCATCTTGCTCAGTTTCGGTTCACATTGGTGGAGGAACCTGTGAAGGCGTCCGAGGAGTGATATTTGTGACTTCGCTTTAGTTTTGACAAGGCACCTTCAGCTGATCCAGCCTCGGTTTTGTGCTTCTTTGAGTGAAGACGATGCAAAGAGAGTCCCTTAATCTATTTATATGAGTGTGCGTATAGATTAGAATCCCAGATTGTACCTTGTTGGGTCAGTTTTGTAAGCTAAGGCTTTGTTTTGAATTACAGTTTATTTTACACTGGAAGAATACTGGGCAACGTCAGTTCTAAGAGAGGAAGGTATGTGCAAATTGTAGATAAAGTTGAGAGAGATTGGAGAATCTATCACTATCCTCGCAACAAAAGGTTTTCTTTGTACCGTGAAAATCGAATCTGACTTTGTCAACAGTTTGAATGTTTTAACTAAATTTGTAATTGGGCTATTTTGTTCCTGTTTTTTTAAAAGTAAGTTGTTTCATGGAAAGTGAGAATGATAAGAATACCCAGATAGAAAATAAATTGAGGGGGAATTACATTGATTCACTTTTTCCCACTATTGTATGATTGTAGCTTAGCGGATGCAAATTTCTTCTATGTATTTTTTCCTAAAATAAAAGGATCTTGGAATAAAAAGCTGTTTGTTTAATCTAAATCAGCATCAAAGACAGTGTATCGGTGCCTCTAAACTACACCTTCTGAACCCAAATATTGTCATAACAATTGTCTTTTCCTTAATGCCAAATTTTCAAACGGTGCAGAATCAGCCAGTCAGAATTATTATGTAAGAACTAGCCATACAGTAGAACATTCAGTTGTGTCAAAATTATAGAAGTCTTTAGCTGATGATGTCAGTGTAACCAAATTCTCATGCAGCAGATTTTTACAAAAGGTTGCTGCGATGCGGACAAAAGCTCGAGGAAATCAACAGGACAGTTAGTATCAGCCTTTCCTAACAAACATAATTTTGCAGATGTTCAATAGTTTACTGAAAATAACATGATGTCACGAACACACAGCCTCTATCCCTAGTCCCTGGAGGATGGGCAGCAATTTTAAATATTACAATTTTGTGCTCAATTTTTTTAATGTTTTCAATGCTGTGAGTCTCTTTCACATTTTGTTTACTGGCAAACCAGATGGTTTCAACAGCATAGAGCAGTTGTCGTATGACGATAGTGCTGATGATTTTTTTCAGGTCGGAAATAGTTTTAAGGCTACTGAACTGCAGGATAATATTCATGTCATTTCATTTGCTAAGCTATTTGTTCAGCTGTGGGATTGACATTTGCTACAGTTTTGACAGCCATCAGCAAATTAATTACGAGGAGAACATTTAACTTACTTTTCACCTGATTGAAAAAGTTCGAACTTGTCTACCCCTCATTATACACATAATTAACACTTCAATAGTGTGGTAGTCGGTTAAAGCATTTATTACAAGAATTTTGACTCAGATTGTGTTGCCCTTGTACAAGAAATAGCGTTATTAATCAGAACGTTTACTTGATACTAATTCTTCTTCTAGTTCAAAATAGTAAACGGCTCTTCTTGTATTTCAAAATAGTAAACGGCTTTTGGTCCCGAAAAAGAAAATTGACATCAAAACAGTAATACTAATAAACATTATGGCCTACTACCAATCCTCAGTGCTTGTACAGAAACCAATGATATGAGATCCCAAATCCCCAATACATAAATCATATAATTATATGATTTCCAGGTGGACTAACAGTCAGAGGATAATTAGAAATACTGACATCAACTTCTAAATTGACATCGACGAGAATGCAAGATAGAAAATATGTGACGCGTGTAGAACAAAAGTTTATAGGTTACAACTGTACAAGATCAAGGAGTTCCCTTGTTGAATCCTTACTTATGTCTACACTTTTGACTATACATAAACTATACACAAAAGTCTCCTCTGTACAACCTACCGCTCCTTAGCAAGAGCGCAAATATCTTCTCAGACCAAAAAATTAAACCCAAAAACTAAAAAAAAAGCATAAAACAAAAGGCTAAAACAATTAACAACTTCCCTAAGTCTGTAATGTCTTCCCCTTCTTTGAGTCGTCCATGGAAGTTTCTGGAGAAAGTGAGCGAAACACGGAGAAAAGTACGGCAACTTTATGAGTCGAAAAACCTAGGACCGCCGCGAAAAGGAGGGTAGGAGGGAGAGACGATTCCACTCCTGAAGAAACCTTCAAAAGAAGAAAAATAACTGCAAAAGCCACACTAATTTTGGTAACGGACCCTCCAATAACCTCCCAGGGACCGACCAAATCCTCCTCCGCTTTAACCGTTTTATCAGTCGTCTCTCCCTCTATTTCATTCGCTATTTTAGGATCACTTATAATTGATATATTATCAACTTTATTTTGCAACCTAAGCATATACAAAAACCCTAAAGCTCCACCAAAACCAAAAGCCTTCGATTCCTCCGTCCAACCAAAAAATCCTAACCCTAATGTCCCAAAAAAAGACATTAAACCAGTTATCTGAAGTAACCATTTTTTCAGTTCTCTATATTCTTCCATACTCTCCTTCTGCAATTTCTTAACATCCGTATAATCCGTTTTCCCTCCTCTTTTCCCTCCCATAAAAACCTCTCCGGTTTGCAAAAAAACCGGTGAATCGAGAGGAAATTTAGTTGAGAGAGGCTGTTTTCCGTACGAAACGGGAATATTTCCCTCTAAACCGGAAGGTTTTAATTCCAATGCTGGAAAATCCGTCGAATCTCCGATTAAAACGGGTTCAAATCCTCGAAAAACATACGAAATACCAAAAACGATTGAAGGAAACGCAGTTTCTTTATCTTTGAGGAAAGAATAAGAACCGGCAGTTTTGCCGGATGGTGAAAAATCCAAAATATTTTCGTCGCTCCCATCCACTGTTCGAGAGTTCTCAATGATTACGTCAGCTTTGCTGCCGAGGCTGACGTCAGCATTGCTGCCGAGGCTGACGTCAGCATTGGTTGTAGGGAGATCATCAGAATTGTCCATTTCTGCAGTTTTGGGAATAGGGACAACAAGAAGAGAAGCTTCCTGGAAGCCCCAAGTGCCTGCCATGAGTGAAAGAGAGAGAACAGAGGGAGAGAAAGAGAGGAAAAAAAATGAGAAAACAGAAAAGAGACACACTCCAGGACTCAGAAAACTGACGTGTTGATGTTGTTTCTTATTTCGTTTGTTTTTTTCTTCTTTTTTGTTGTTATTTTAACAAGATCGACAACTTTCATCGAAACATGCGAATCGAAAAAGTTAAGAGAATTTGCATTCATAACAGCAGAGAAAAAGAAGAGTAGGGGCAAAGAGAGAGGGAGTGAGCGCGAGAGCTGAGGAAAGAGAGGGGGCAGAGAGAGAGAGAGGGAGGAGGGAGAGAAGGAGAAGGAGAGGGAGAGAGGGAGGGAGAGGGAGAGGGAGAGAGGGAGGGAGAGGGAGAGGGAGAGGGAGAGGGAGAGGGAGAGAGAGGGAGAGGGAGAGGGAGAGGGAGAGGGAGAGGGAGAGGGAGAGGGAGAGGGAGAGGGAGAGGGAGAGGGAGAGGGAGAGGGAGAGGGAGAGGGAGAGGGAGAGGGAGAGGGAGAGGGAGAGGGAGAGGGAGAGGGAGAGGGAGAGGGAGAGGGAGAGGGAGAGGGAGAGGGAGAGGGAGAGGGAGAGGGAGAGGGAGAGGGAGAGGGAGAGGGAGAGGGAGAGGGAGAGGGAGAGGGAGAGGGAGAGGGAGAGGGAGAGGGAGAGGGAGAGGGAGAGGGGGAGAGGGAGGGGGAGGGGGAAGGGGAGGGAGAGGGAGAGTGGGAGAGGAGAGAGAGAGAGAGAGGGGTCTGGAGGGAGGGGATCGAGGGACGAACAGAGGGAGGGGGTGGGGTGAGAGGGAATCTAGAGCTTATAGTTTTCAGTCTTATGTTTTGATTCTCAGAAAACAAATTTACTGTGAGAAAAAGAAAATCTAAATAACAAAAACAATTCCCCTTTCACAACAATATTCCCCTTTCCATCTCCTCCTACCCAATCACAAGTCCTGTCCACGAGTCCTTTAATGTCCTTTAACCCTAACAAAAAAAAATCGCATATAAAAAAAAAGACAAGTCTTACCTGCCTCCGGAGCAATCCATAATTTATGAACTTTCCCAACAAAGGGACCCACCATCCAAATCTCATCTTCCGATCCTCTCTCAAACTTTCCCTCTCCACTTCCCAAAAAAAGGACACCATCTCCCTCTCCCTCTCCTTTTCTAATAGATTCTCCTTCATGCCCTCCGACAGATGATCCTCCTCCTCCTCCTCCTCCCCCCACTCCTTCAATTAAACGTCCTATCCTTTGGAGTAAAACTGATTCCGTATTTTCACCCATAATAGCAATTTGAATCCCTGAATTAGGCATAGAAATTTCAGACCGGTTTTCTTTACTTGTAACTATCCTAAGTCCATACAAAGCCCTGTCCCTATTTGAGACGTCCCATATTGAGTTTGAATAAGATTTAGGGCTTTCCGATTTAGTTCCGGGATCGTTACTTTTGGATATTGACTTTTTTTGACCTATTTTTTCCCAACTCGAGTCAGAGGAAGGAGACACATTTTCACCAATCCCTTCTTGCTTAGAATTACTATGTCCAGATTTCGATACAGAATTTGAGACAAATGTTTTAGTCTTTTTCCTTCTTGAAAGTGGGAAACTGGGAAAAAACTCAGAATATGTATTAACTATTGGCCCCAGACATTCTCGAGAAAAAATTAGTCTCATAGGACGGATTTGGGAAGGATAAGGTGAAATTGTAGAAAAAACATCCCGACAACCTCCTAATAAAGAAGAGAGGGAGAAAAAAAAAAGAGAAGAAAAAGAAAAAAGGGAGAGATTTGCATCAAATACATGTCATTCGCCGGTTTCTAATATAACATGAGGAGACCTATTGCTAATTACAACTATTTGGCTATCATGACAAAATTACACTGCATTGCTACTGTTGGCATTAAAACTTCATGAGAATTAACTACACTAAAATATGTATTACAACGAGCATCAATATGGGTCACTTAACTAACAGGAGTTATTTACACTAGTTTATGATTTAAGGTAAAAAAAAACGCTCACTCAAATCAGAGTGATCAATTCTAATATCGATGGGAATTGTATCCAGTCCATCGATATCAGAGTATGTCACGAAAATTTGAGTGTGTTTTCTGGCCTAAAGTAATGAAATAGTGTTACTAAGTTGGTGGCCCATAATCACGTGGCAAAACATAATTTAGTGTAGTTAGCGCAAATTTGCTTCAACACTAATAATTCATCAACCCTAAAAGCAATGTAAGTTGTAGTCTCATGGAAAATCATCATTACACTTGCATCCACTTTTAGTGTGCGTTGCTAGCACGCTTATATTAATTTCAGATTGCCAATCAACCCCCATAATAGTACAAGTTTTATGAACCAGATTCACACTAATTCATGTTTTGTACCAAAAGATAACCCCCCCTTGAAAAACACATGGTAAGGGTTAATGGTTTAAAAAACACTACATGATAGTTCATCAATAGTGTGGAAAATACCGATAGTGGCTAGTAATTTTATTGGTTTTTCCTCGCAACAAGCTGGTATATTTTCCAAAAATGCCCATTAAATTCACATATCCACCATTGCCATGGGTGACCAAAAACTAAATACTGTCATTTGAAGAGGTTAGTGGGGACATTAGTAATAGTAAGGACGGGGCAAATAGTGAGAACCACATCACTTCATATAAAAAAAAATTACTATAAGAGCGTACGTGAAAACACAAATCAAACCACTTTTAATAATTGGTGAATGCTATGGCCCACACTAATTTTACATTTCTCTAAAAAATGGGCTCCTATAATCAGAATATTTTAGGGAAGAGCCTAATTTGGGCAAAGGAGAAAAGATTATTACAAATCATAATACGACACACGTTTTTAACTAAAGAGAATGACAATTTTTTGATCCAATTTCTACGTCTCTACTTCAAAATTCTCAAAGGACCAAGTGTAAGGTAATTTTTTCTTTTCTTACATCTCCTCTTTTTTTTTTTGGCTCAGCTGCAACACTTGGTAATTCTATAAATGGTTACTCTTGAGCCTATAATTTTGCTGCCAAAATTTACATAGAAAAAAGAATAGACCTAGTTTTTTGATTTTTTCCCTTGCGCAAAAAGCTTTCAAAAATATTAACGAATCAATATAAGAAACGACATAACAATGATATAGGGCAAAAGAATAATTCAAAAGAAATTATTAAGAAAATAAATTATGAAAGAAAGACATTTGAATGAAGACTCACTTGACCTTGACTGTGAGGCGCCATGAATTTTGTATGAGAGGGGCAAAAGAAGAGAACAAGTGGATTCTTCAAATAATGTTGACTGGTCAACAAAACTAGAAGGAGAAGAAGAAATTCCTGAAGGAATTATACCACAGTTTAGAAATACCATAGTGATGACCAAATTAATATCTTCCCTTTCCAAAACCAATCTAATTACAACAAGATTTCAAGAGCGTCCCTCCGTTTTCCAGTCCAAAAAGTGAAAAACAACAATAAAAACAAAAAAAAGAAGAGAATAATTTTCTCCCTGGTTTTGCTATTGGTGGCAGTCTCACAGTATGGCACAGATTACCGTACGACAGATGCTACAATTTGAAGTACAAATGGAGACTAAGGTCAACTGAAACCCTAAAAACTTAGACATGCATGCTGCTGAATTTGCATAGTTGAAAACTTCTAGGGTTTGTACTTTGTAAGAAGGACGAGACAAGGGAGGGTAGTCGGTGGAAAGACCAATCACGGTAAAGGCTACAGTACAGTAGCTCACGAACTTCAATAACTAGATCGAACGGTCGGGAGAGCCTCCGTAGAAAAGGGAGGTAATGAAGAAGAGAAATTTACCCACTGGCTTCCACGTGTCCAGCCCAGAGCATGTGACATGTGTCCAGCACAGAAGTGAATCGATATGAGCTAGCCGCACAGAATCTAGCGCGGATTGAAAACAGACGGTGGCAAAATTCAGTGCGGAAGCTACAAATCGTGCGGAAATCTCCATGTTTAGCAATTCGTATGATTTTGCACGATTCGACAGTTTCATTTTAATCGATCTTCGTACGGCTTGCCGATTCCACACAGCCAATGCGGTGTCTGCAAATATTCTTGCGCACGGTATTAATCGTGCATAGAACTAAATTTTGTTAGAAGAAATTCGAGATGGCCCTCAGTCAATAAACAATGCTTTGCCAGAAAGGCAAAGAGAAAGCAGTAAGGAAGAAACTTTTGAAAACACTAACGTGAAAGCCATTGTATCACACTCGAAAGCGCATAAACTATATCATTTCAGATTTTTGCAGGTTGATTATAAGTTTATCACATAGTATTGACTTTCAATTTGAGGACCAATTAATTTCCTACATTTTGTTTTCATAACCATCATAGATTTGTATAAGTCCACTTCCCATTAACCAACTAAAGAAACTGAAAAGCATATGAACCTCAACAGTCCACTATTCCACGGATACATGACAATATTACATAAACGTGACACATGTAATAGCTCTCAAACTTAAAACATTAGTCCAGGCTTCACAAATTGTATACCAAGACAGGTATAGTCAACAACGTCACATTCACCATCTTCCATTTGTTGTTGAATGTATTATCAAAGCTTTAATCCCAACAAAACGCCAAAATAGTAGAGATACACTCCTACCATTGAATTGATAAATTGCCAAACCAGTCTCCTCGCCTTCCCCTTCGAAGGCAATACAAATTCATAACAACAAAGTATAAATTTCCCTTACCGCTTCTCCCCAGACCTTTTTAGAAGTATCCTTAAAACTTCAAAAAAAATTGACTTCTAAAAACGACTCTTCGCTAGAGCTGGCAAAAAATAGTGAACGTTGCTTCCACAGAAACAAATCAATTTCAAATTAAAGTTCAAAACTTATCATTTCACAGCTTGTGCCTTCATGCTTTATGGCAGTAAATAAAACTCACTTCACTCTATACTTTTTTAGGGGACAAAATCAACTTCCACAATTCTCAAATACTGCCAATAAAGCATGAAGCCAAAGCTAAAATGATTCAATCGTACAAAAAAAAACTCCTCTCCAACTCCTCAAAAACTCAAGAAAACCTCCCGTTTACTTCTACGAAATTGTCAACTCTCCTTCTCAACTATTCTCTTTCTTAACCGGTGATCACCCGTCACACATGATGTCACATAGAACACCTCGCCTTTCAAGTTCTCCATCACGATTTTCCTGTTCCGTTACGCCTTCCTCACTCCGTCGCGTTTTTTCATATTCCGCTATGTCTTTTCATTTCCATGATGTCTTTCCGTTCCGTTAAAGCTTTCTCGCTCCGTTACGCTGTTCCGTTTTGTTTTTGCTTTTGCTTCGGCTAAAAGACAGAGAAGCTCAAACATCATATTTGCCGCCACACGAGGAGTTGTTCCCGTGGGATCCCAAAGAGGAGAGGTACAGACAAAATCGGCCCCGATAAGG
>JBBHKE010000494.1:0-25829 GCA_037447655.1 Zygnema cylindricum | reverse complement strand
CCCCCCCTCCCTCCTTCCAAAAAATATCCAATTCGATTCCAGAACCTCTAAGTAGAGAAAATAGTGGAAACGGTACCTCACACCTTAATTAGTGTGGATCCCCGGTCACTCAAAAACACATTCTTTATTTTCTTTATTTTCTTTATTTTCTTTATTTTCTCTTTTTTCTTTAATTTGAAAGCACGTTATTTTTAAAAGGAGAAATGTACCTTACACTTGTTATAAATTTCTACTTAGTACAAATTTTTTATACTTAGTAAAAGTTTTTTTTACTTGGAAGGAGAAAGAGGCGGTGTCACGTCACTAACTGGGGAAAAATATATTTAAATTAAAATAATAAAAATAGAAGGGAAAGGAAAAACGACGACCAAAACTCTGACACAAAAAAAACTAAAAAAGCGGATTGTACGGAGCGCTGGAGTCAGAATTAAAAAGAAAAAGTACGGTTCTCAGCGAGAATCTTATTACGACACGTGGCAAAAGACGGTGGCAAAAGACGGCTACAGTACAGTACAGTAACACCGCGAATCGCTATTAGCGTCAATGTTTGTTTCGCCGCTTAAAACATAATTTCTCCGTACACATTTGTTGGATTATGGATCTGACGGTTGCGATTGAAAGACAACATTCTCATCTTCCGATTGGCGGTCTCAAATTGAAAGTTTAACAGGTGTGTACGGAGAAAATATGTTTTAAGTGGCGAAACAAACATTGACGGTAATACACCGCGAATCGTTATTAGTGTCAAAGTTTAAATAGCGTTGAAGAAAATTTACCGTAATTGATGCTAATTAAGAATTTGATTTTCTTTTTTTAAAAGGTGTATTCTAATTTCGGCATTATGCTAATTTGGGAACAGCAAAAATGAAATATTTCCCGTACGATTATACACATTAATATATGTATTTGTACAAAATATTTGAAATCGTACGCCGTCGTGAAATTTAAATATCCGTACATGTCCAGACTAGTTTACGTGTCAGACTAATCCCGTTTTTGAGCGCACGTTCCTATGCGTGCGCTTATAATTTAATTCATTTTTTATAAAATTTTCACTTGAAAAGGTACATTTATGTACGGTCTGACATCGGCCGTACACCACACTATTTATATTTTATTGTACTTTCAGTCTTTACGCTATTTTGAAGGGTACCTTAATTAACGTCAAGGAAAAATTAAAATCATGTATCCTATTTGAAAAAAAAAATCAAAATTTTAAGAACCCAAATTAGTGTCCTTGACACTAATAACGATGCGCGGTGTAGCGATTCGCGGTGTTACTGTACCGCGAATCGTTATTAGCGTTGAGAAATTATTAGTGTAAAGAAAAAATTAGCGTCATTCATTCTAATTTAGTGCCAGGAGACGTGGCAGATTATGGTCCACGTCCTTAAATAGTGTAGTTTATTCCACTTAAGGTATTAATGTCAAAATTTTGGGGTGCAAATATAGAGTTCATAACGCTTATAACGATTCGTGGTGTAGTGTTGGGTATCGGGTAAATTCATATCGCGATAATCTCGAAATTCGATATATTGAGTATCGTTCGAGCAGGATCCTCGATATATCGTACCGAGACCAACATAAATCATCGCGATATATATCGCGATATATAGTATTTTTAAAATTTTATTTTTTAATTTTTTTATATAATTTGTTATTTTAGCGAAAAAGTCAAATTGTCTAATACGCCCCAATACCATATGGCCAAAGATTCCCCAAAACAGAGAGGTCCTACGAAGGGCAAGCTTAATGTCATGAGGTTAGCTAGCGAAGGGGGAGACCCTTTGATTTTCCAAGGTCAGATCAGAATGAGCGTAGCTAGCTTCATGGTGGACTCCTGCACATCAGGGAACTTCATCAACGAGAAGAAAGTGAAAAAGTTGAAACTTCCTCTCATGGTTCTATAGGATCGTCATACTGTTCAATTGGCCCGCCGAAGTTCCCTCTCGATTACTTATTGCACCCTGAGATTACGCGTCCGAATGGGGAAATTCCAATGGTATGACACGCTTCATGTATAACCTCTTAGAGACCATGAGGTAATCCTAAAGAAATCGTGACTGCCGAAATGGAGCTCGACGATCAATTGGAGAAACGGTAGCATGAAAGTGAGGAAAGGCGAAAAAGAGATTGAGGTAAATGTGGGAACGGCTGGTAAGGAATTGGAAGGGGACGCCTACTTTCGGCCTTACAACTAATGAGGGCAGCTAAGAAAAAAAAGACAATTGGAATGGCAGTCATCCGACCCGTAGAAGAAACGAAAGAGGGGATTCTGGAGGAATGGAGTAAGAAAGATTCCGACTTCGACACAAAAAGTGGTGACGCCTCAGGAAAGACTTCCGTAGAGGCCCCGGAAGTTGTAACAAAGCTTCTTGAGGAGTATGTTGATGTCTTTCCCCCAAATCTCTCGGAAGGTTTGCCTCTGAAGCGCGACGTAGACCACAAGATAGAGCTTATCCCCAGAGCTGTACCCTCGGCCAATTGAATGTATAAGATGAGCTACACCGAATTAGACGAACTCAAAAATCAACTTGCGAGTTAGTTGAAGCAAAAGCAATCGAACCGAGCAAGTCACCATACGGAGCCCCCGTCCTCTTCATGAATAACAAAAATGGAGGTTTACATATGTGTGAGGAATACGGAGGGCTAAATAAGTTGACGGTTAAAAATGCGTACTCTTTACCAAGGATAGATGAATTATTAGACTGGTTAAGAGGTGCCAAATATTTTTCAAAGATAGACTTACGTAGCGGATATCATCAAATTATGATCGCCAAGGAAGATGTGGAAAAGACGCCATTCCAAACTCATTATGGCTATTTCCAATTCTTGGTGATGCCATTCGGATTGACCAACGCGCCGGTGACCTTTATGCACTTGATGAATTTTATCTTTTAGGCAATATTTGGACGCTTTTGTAATTGTCTTTTTGGACAACATTTTGGTGTATAGCAAGACATTAAAGGATCATGTGGAGCACTTGCAAACGGTCTTACAAGTCCTTAGGGAGAACAAGTTGTACGCCAAGAGGATTAAATGTGACTTCTTGAAGGAGTAAATTGAATTTTTGGGTCATTGGTGAGCCGAGATGGAATCGCAGTAGATCCGAACAAAACTACGGCAGTTAAGGAGTGGCCGCAGCCGACTAACGTTACCGAGTTACGGAGCTTTCTTGGATTATGCTCCTACTATCGCCGATTTGTCGAGGGTTTCGCAAAAATCTCTGCACCGCTCACAGACCTACCCAAAAATGACGTGCCCTATGAATGCAAAACAGCTCAAGGGGCAGCTTTTGACACGCTAATGGAGCGGTTGGTGACCGCCCTTGTGTTAGCTATTCCCAACCCCGCGTTACCTTGGACGATACTTACCAACGCCAGCGATACGCCTATTGGAGCGATTTTTAGACATGATCATGAAAAAGGCCTACAACCTATTTGCATATGACAATCGGAAACTAAAGGCAGCAGAACTTAACAAGGCCACGCATGAAAAAGAGACAATAGCGATCATTAATGCGTTGGAAGTCTAGAAGTGCTACGTTCAAGGGAAGGGGATTACTGTAATCACTAATCACCACGCGTTACAATATCTCCAAACGCAGCCTAAGTTGTCAACGAAACAGGTCAGATGGATGACCTTTCTTCAGACTTTCAGAACAGAGCTAACAATAGAATACGAACAAGGCAAGGCAAACGTGGCATATGCTTTGTCCAGAAGGCCAGGTGTCGCTGCATTTGTGACGGAACAAGTATCGAAACCATTGCAGGACCGAAGCAAAAGTTATGTGAGAAGGGACACCGCAGTGGTGGACAAAACACGGGTAAAAAAAGTCAGCGCAATGATAAGTACGGTGCAAGTGGATGAGCACTGGCTAAGTAGGATTGAGGTCGCGTACGACAACGAAAATGCAATCAAGGAACTAGCCAAACAAAATATCTTAGTTTGAACCGCCAACGGCATGTGGCGGTACAGACCGCGTCAAACGCCTCGACTTTATGTTATGACAAACCAAGAGTTACGCCACACGATACTTAAAATGAGTCATGACGAGCCACTCAGAGGACATTTTGGTCGAGATAAAATAATTGCACGAGTGGCTGAGGCGTACTATTGGCGGAATATGACACGGGACATCGTGGAGTATCTCAAGACTTGTGACTCTTGTAAAAGGAATAAAGCGAAATCGGGTCGTCAAGGACTTTTACAACCTCTTCCGATACCATCTTTTCCTTGGGAAGCGATTTCGATGAATTTTATAATGGCTCTGCTTTTGACTCCAGAAGGCCATGACTCCATATTTGTCGTCAAGGATTTCCTTACAAAAATGGCCCATTTCCTACAAACGATAACCACGGCTATAGCTTCGGATGTGGCGGACTTATTCTTTCAAGAGATATTCCGTCATCACAAACTTCCGAAGAAAATCGTGAGCGATCGCGATAGACAAATTGTCATTCACTTTTAGAAGAGTCTGTTCGAGTTGTGTGGAACGCGGTTAGCCAAGTCCACAACGTATAACCCTTATAGGAACGGTCAGACCGAAATAGTGAACAAACCTTGGAGGAGGCCTTAAAGGCTTATGTGTCGGTGCACCAAACGTATTGGGTAAATCATTTGACGGCGATTGAGGTGGCGTACAATAGTGATGTCCACTCGTCCACTAACGGTACGTCATTCTCTCTAAATGGGCGGCAACCCATCCTCCCACAAAACTTGTTGATCAAAGAATGCCCCACACCCGCCGCTATGGAGTTTCGGCATCTCGATAAGGCTGGGAAGGACCTCAGCAAGCAAAGGATCGTCAAAAGTCGCAGGCACACGCTCATAGAAAAGAAATTGTCTTTGGTGTTGGGGACAATGTTTTTTTTAATATAGCAAACATGTCCTTACTGGGTGCCCTCTCAAAGAAATTCACACTGAAATTTACACGGCCATTTACCGTGCTTTCCAAAATAAGCGAAGTGGCCTACAAACTTGATATTCCAAAAGAATGGCAAAAACACAATGTGTTCCATGTCTCCCTCCTCAAGCCGTTTCCCAACCCCGATTCAGTATTTCCTAATCGCCGTCTGTATACCCTACTACTGTCAATTCAAGGTACCTCGGATGAATACGAGGTGGAGGAAATTCTGCAGTCGCGTCGATTTCAAAATTTTAACTCCAAGCAATATTTGGTGCGGTGGAAAGGCTACGGAGTTGAGGACGATTCTTGGGTGGACAAAAAGGACCTTCATTCACCCGATTTGCTGCGCCAGTTTACGCAAAGTATGGACACACAGCATAATCGGAGAGGCAATCGCAATAGGCGCAATAAGGGAACGAATCGCAATATTGCAACCGTCGAAGTCATCTTCGGGACTCGGCGAGGAAGCGCAGTGGCGACGATGACAGACCGCAACGTTATGAGTGCGTAGCCATTGAAACGCATCATAGTAACATCATTATCAAAGAATCGCAGCTCCACAATTGTGCTGACTGAAAAGCGCAACAGCGCAACTGTGAATTAAAACATTGGCGACGTCGAACCCTCTGTATCGTCGCAGCAGCCCAATCTACGATATGTTGGAAGCTGCGGTACTCTAGCACATTGCGAAGCGTGGATCAGTCCAAGAGTGAAACCCACAACCCTCTCAGCTAAAGCCCCCATCAGCCCTCGCACCAAACCTAGTCACAACAGTTTGGAGAGCATCAAAAACCAATTGGACACCCAGCGAGAGGAGTTCGAGGGGTACCGTCAAGAGACATACAAAAAATTCTGCCAAATCTAATTTCCTTCAGTAGGTAATGATGAGCATGACCCTGAATCCTTAGTGGGAGGTAGTGTAACAGGGTTACAGAGTTGTATACCTTGTTGGTTAGAAATAAGGTAGCTATAGTCACGGTTTAGAGCAGCGCAGCTCCGATGCCAAATTAGCGCAACATAGTAGCGTAGCAACTTAGTAATGTAGCATAACTGCGCAGCGTGGCAGCATAGCAACACAACGTAGCAGCGTACGAATCGCGCAAAATGTAGTTTGGACCATATTGTCCTAGAAGATAGTTTGGATAGATCATGGTTGACCGAGAACGTCCACGTGTACATAAGTGTAATATCAAGTTGAGTGTAAGATAACTAGTTCAAATAGCCAAATAGACTTATTCAAAATTACTCTGTTTTGCAGTAGACTTTCGCAATGAGCTTTCAACTTGTAATCTCCTTCCGATCAATAAAATTCAACTGTTACTCTAAATGTTGTGTATCTCTGCTATTGCTACGAAGGGATTCTTGGGGTTATTCCGCTGTGCATTGTGGGTGTGTTGTTATATTATTATTGCTTTTACAGGTTGTAAGAATGTTATCCACTTGGCTAGCTTTTTAGACAATTTCGGTTGCGTTTGCAGATATTGCAACGCATGGTGGTCGATAACTACAATGACTTGCTTCCCTTGGACGTAGCACTTCCAAACCTCCAACGCGTTAATGATAGCCACTCTTTCCTTCTCATGAGTCCCCCAATTGAGTTTTGCTGCTTTTAACTTTCTATTATCGTAGGCAATCGGTTGAAGTCATTTTCCACTATCTTGTATGAGGATTGCTCCAATAGTTGTATCACTCGCGTCGATAACCAACGTCCAAGGTAATGCGAGATCACGGATAGCTAACACAAGAGCGGTAACCAAATGTTCATTAAGCATGTTAAAGGCTACCTCATGCGCCGTCTTCCACTCGTTAGGCAAGTCTTTTTTGAGCAAGTTTGTGAAGGGCTTAGTAATTCCTAAAAAGCCCTCCACAAATCATCGATAATAGGAGCATAGCGCAAAGAAGCTCTTCAATTCCATGACATTCTTGGTTGCGGCCACTCCTTGACTGCCTTAGTTTTGTGAGGGCCCACTGCAATTCCGTCCTGGCTCACCAAGTGTTCTTAAAAGTCTATTTGTAACAGGGTTACAGAGTTGAGTACTTAAAGTCAAGGGATCAAACTGCTATAGTTGCGGTTGCAAAGCAGCGCAGCTCCGATTCTAGACCACCGGAACATAGCAGCATGGCAGCTTAGTTGAATAACGTAGCGCAGCATAGCAACGCACCGTGACAATATAGCAACGCCGTAGAATGTAGATTTATCTGTATAATTCGAGAAAGATATTTTGGATAGATCTCGGTTGACCATGAAGATTCACGTGTACACTTGTACAGTGTTAGGTTGACTAGCAGCTAGTTAGTTTAAATAGTGCTTAGTTTAAATAGTGGAGCAAACGTTGTAAAAAAATAGACTCTTTGAGTAGACCTTTGCACTGAGTTGTCAACTTGAAATCTTGCTCCCGATTAATAAAGCTCGACCCTTATCTATGAGTGTTGTGTACTCGTGTTGTTGCTACGGGGAGATCCTTGGAGGCAATTCGCTGTGCATTGTAGTGTGTTGTGGGTTTACTATTCTGTTCCTTTTACATTGGTATCAGAGCTTTCCCTCGTGACTTAACACCATGGGAGAACACGGCGTATCTACCACGGAAATGTTAGCGCAAGTTCTTCGGGAGTTGGAAAACGTTAGATTACAGAATGCTCAATTGAGTAACACCGTCGCAATCTTGGAATCTTGTCTTGGTGAACGACCTTATAGAGGCATGGAGAGAGACTTAAGGAGACCGAAGTTAAGACTTCTCGATGAGTTTGACCCAGGCAAACACAAGAACCTTGATGCGTGGCTATTCTCTATTGCGAATTACCTTGAGAATTTTCCTAGCTTGTCGGATCGTGAGAAGATTCATTATGCGGGTGGTCTTCAAAAAGGGGCAGCGGGAGCATGGTGGAGGACAATGGTGGAAAACGATGAAATACCAGCTGAACGAAGACCCTTTTCATTCAGCTCCTGCGTGACTCTTGGCAACCCGTCAATACGGTTAAGGCTGCAAGGGATAAAATCGCAATTTTGAAGCAACGTACCTCGGTGTTGGAGTACACGCATCGGTTCTTAGAGTGCAAAGTTCAAATACCCTTGATGACGGAGGACGAAGTCGTGGATCGTTACGTTAAGGGGCTTAAGGCCTCCATTCCTAGGGATGTGAACAATGGCTCGCTCGGGAAAGTATGACTCCCAGCCTCTCGGCGATTATCCAGTTTGCGGAACGGACCGATTCGGTGGATTTCACCTTTCGTAGATCCTACAATTTTGGGTCGAGTGGCGGCCGAGGAGGTCAACGTGATGATGGTCCAACCCCCATGGAGCTCGAAGCAATTAATGAGGATAAGAAGTGGTCAACGTTCTGAGAAAGAAGAAGAAGACTACCAAAGCCAAGACCAATGACTTGTCCCCCGAGGAGCTCCAACGTAGGAAGAAAAACGGCCTATGTTTCCAGTGAGGTTCCCCGGATCATATGGCCCGAGAATGCCCAAAAAGGAGAGGTCCTAAGAAAGGCAAGCTTAACGTCATGAGGTTAGCTCATGAAGGGGGAGATCCTTTAATATTTCAAGGTCTAATCGGAGTGAGCGCATCTAGCTTTATGGTGGACTCAGGCGCATCGGGGAACTTCATCAACGAGGCGACGGTGAAAAAGGTTAAACTTCCTCTCGTGGTGCTAACTGATCGTCATTTGGTGCAATTGGCCAACAGAAATTCCCTATCCATTACCCATCGTACTCCGAGTTGCGCGTCACAATTGGGAAATTCCATTGGTTTGACACTTTTCATATATTACCGCTAGGAGACCATAAAGTAATCTTACCATGAAGTAATCATGAAGTAACCGTGGCTGCAAAAGTGGAATACGACGATCGATGGGAGAAGTGGCGACATGAGAGTTAGAAAAGGTGAAAAAGAGTTTGAGGTAAAGGTGGGAGCGGCTGGTAAGGGATCGGAAGAGGGACGCCTGCTTTCGGCCTTAGATTAAAAAAGCCCTCAGGAAGGAGGAGACAATTGGTATGGCGGTCGTCCAACCTATGGAGGAAGGGAAGGAGAGGATTCTGGAAGAATGGAGTAAGAAGGACCCCAATTTCGACTCGAAAGAGAGTGACGACCCCGAAAAGACTTACGTAGAGGCCCCGGAAGTCGTGACAAAACTTCTTGAGGAGTATGTTGATGTTTTTCCCCCGAAGCTCCTAGAAGGCTTACCTCTGAAGCGCAAAGTAGACCACAAGATCGAGCTTGTTTCCGGAGCGCTACCCCTGGCGAATCGGATGTACAAGATGAGTTACACCAAATTGGAAGAACTCAAAAAGCAACTTGCGAAGTTGGTCGAAGCCTGAGCAATCGAACCGAGCAAGTCACCATATGGAGCCCCCATCCTCTTCGTGAATAAGAAAGATGGAGGTTTTTGGATGTGTGTGGATTATCGAGCGCTAAACAAATTAACGGTGAAAAATGCGTACCCTCTACCGAGGATAGACTAACTGTTAGATCAACTACGAGGTGCTAAATATTTTTCGGAGATAGACCTGCGAAGTGGCTATCACCAAATCAGAATCGTCGAGGAAGATGTGGAAAAGACTACGTTTAGAACTCAGTACAGTCATTACAATTTCAGATTATGCCGTTTGGATTGACCAACGCACCGGCAACCTTTATGCATTTGATGAATTCCATCTTTCCGCAATATTTGGACGCATTCGTAATTGTCTTCTTGGACGACATCTTGGTGTAGAGTAAGGCGTTGGAGGACCACATGGAGCATCTGCGAACAGTCTTAGAAGTCCTTTGGGAGAACAAGTTGTACGCGAAGGGGAGTAAATGTGTTTTCTTGAAGGATAAAATTGAGTTTTTGGGTCATATGGTGAGCCACGATTGAATCGCAGTGGATCCCAACAAAACTAGGGCAGTGAAGGAGTGGCCGCAGCCAACAAACATTACAGAGTTACGGAGATTTCTTGGATTGTGCTCCTACTATCGTCGTTTTGTCAAAGTTTTTGCAAAAATTGTTGCACCATTCACATAATTATTTAAGAATGACGTGCCCTATGAGTGGAAAACTGCGCAAAGGGCAGCCTTTGACACGCTAAAGGAGCGGTTGGTTACCGCCCCTGTGTTAGCTGTTCCGGACCCGAAATTACCTTGGACGATAATTATCGACACTAGCGATACGGCTATTGGAGCGATCTTTATGCAAGATCAAGGAAAAGGCCTTCAACCCATTGCCTACGACAGTCAAAAACTAAAGGCAAGGAAGCTTAACAAGGCCACCCATGAAAAGGAGACAATCGCCATTATTAATGCGCTGAAGGTTTGGAAATGTTATGTTCAAGGGAAGCGGATCACGATCATCACCGATCACCACGCCCTACAGTATCTCCATACCCAGCCGAAGTTGTCAAAGAAACAAGTGCGATGGATGACGTTTCTTTAGACCTTCAGGCCGGAACTAGCTATTGAGTATAGACAAGGCAAGACAAACCCGCCGGATGCACTTTCGAGAAGACCTGGAGATGCTGCGCCAGTGACGGAGCAACAATCGCAAGCATCGCAAGATGGAAACGTAGGCGCGATGAAAAAGAACACCACAACGTCGGACAAAGCGCAGGATCCGGAACTCAGCGCAGTGACCAGTACGGTACAAGTAGACAACCACTAGTTAAGTAGAATTAAGGTCGCATACGATGAAGACGAGACATTAAAGGAACTGGTCAAACGGAAGGTATTAGTTCGAACCTTGAATGGTATGTGGCGATACAAACCAAGTCAAACAACTAGACATTAAGTCCCGGCAAACCAAGAGTTTTGTCACTTAATACGTAAAATGAGTCATGATGAGCCGCTCAGTGGACATTTCGGACAGAATGAAACAACTGCACGTGTCGCTGAGGCGTATTATTGGTCGAACATGACTCGAGACATTGCAGAGTATGTCCGGACGTGTGACTCGTGTAGTAGAAATAAATCGGAATCCGGTCACCAAGGTCTGTTATAACACCTTCAAACACCATCTGTTATTTCGGAGGCGATTTTGATGGACTTCATCGTTGCCCTTCTGTTGACTCGGGAAGGCTATGACTCCATCTTCGTCGTCATGGATTATTTGCCGAAAATGGCCTATTTCTTGCCCACGACATCTACAGCCACAACGCGGGATCTGGCAGACTTATTTTTCAGGGAGATATTCCACAATCACGAACTCTCGAAGAGAATCGTCAGCAACCGTGACCGAAAATTTGTGAGTCACTTTTGGAGAAGTCTGTTCGAGCTGTATGGAGCGCAGTTGGCCATGTCTACAGCTTATCACCCTCAAACCGACGGTCAGACCGAAAGGGTGAATCCGACTTTGGAGGAGGCTTTGCGGGCTTATGTATCGGTGCACCAAACGAATTAGGTGAACCATTTGACGGCAAATGAGGTGGCGTACAACAGTGAGGTCCACTCGTCCATGAATGCTACGCCATTTTCCCTCAATGGACAAAAGCCCACCCTTCCCCAAAATTTATTGGCAGTGGATTGCCATACACCCACAACTTTTGATTTTGCTAAAACACTCTAAGGGAATCTGGAAAAGGCCGCGAGGGCGCTCCAGCTTGCAAAGGACTTTCAAAAGTCGCAGGTCGACACTCACCGGAAGAACATTGTGTTTAACGTGGGTGATAAAGTTCGCCTTAATATGACAAACATGTCGTTATCGGGTGCCCTCTCCAAGAAATTGGCACCGAGATTTACACAACCGTTCACTGTTCTTTCAAGGGTGGGAGAGGTGGCCTATAAGTTGGATATACCGAGGGACTGGCATATTCATAATGTTTTCCATGTTTCCCTTTTCAAACTGTTTCGCGACCCCGATTTGATTTTTCTAATCGACGGCGAAGTAACCCTTTACCGCCCATTCAGGGTACATTGGACGATAACGAGGTGGAGGAGATCCTTGAGTCACATCGCTCTCGGCATTCTCACTGTACCAAATATTCGGTGCGTTGGAAGGGCTACGGAGTTTAAGATGATTCTTGGGTAGATGAAGAGGATCTGCATTCACCCGATTTGTTTTGCAGGTTTAGGCAGAGTGCGGATACTCAGTTTGACCAGAGGGGCAATCGCAATGGACGCGATAAAGGAACGAATCGCAATGTCGCAACCATCGCAATCATATTGGGGACTTGGTGAAAGAACGCTGCGGCGATAATAACAGACAGTGGCACTGTGGTTGCGTAGCCACCGAAGAAAAGCATTGCAACGGTGCCTTCAAAGAATCGCAGCGCTACTGCTTCAGTGACAGGAAATCCCAACGGCGCAGTTGTGCATCACAACATCGGTGACGACGAAACCCCCGGTTTCGTCGCAGCAGCGCAATTTAAGAAATGTTGAACGCTGCGATATCCTCGCGAGCTGGGACGTTTATAAAAGTCCAACAATGAGACCCTCCACCCTCGCGGATAAAGCCGCCATCAACCTTCGCGACCAAAACAGTCGAAGTAGTTTAGAGAGTGTCTCGTTCTACACAGCCAGCTTACTTTCCCTTTTCGAACACCCGGAATTATCTGACACAACAAAATCCATGTTGTCATCGTCCTCTCCACCACCGAAAAGGAGGAGACTTATACGGGTAGGGCTATGAGATGTGCCCCGTCCAAATAGATTACTAGTGGCGGCAAAGGCCATGGTAGAGGCAGACCGGAGGAGGGAGGTAGAAGCAAGACCGAAACCGGAAGAGACGGCCAGTAGCGAGGCAAGGCCACGGGAGACTAGTGGAGGGGAGGGGTCAAAAAATTAACAAGACCCCGGGTAAAACCCACTCAAAGAGGGGCATCAGGAGGATGAAAAAGATCATGAACTCTCAAACGCGGATGAGCCGGAACCCAGATAGAGGAGTGTGCCTCGGATCTGGAGGTGATGAGGGATCCTAATAAAGAGAGCATCGCAGATAAGCAGTCCTCAAAGAGTTCAGAAAAGAGAGCTGAGGCACAGTATCCTAGCGGGGATGACGTATTTGTTCTACGATAGGAAGAAAGGGAGACGAACAAGGAAAGTGAAAAAGGGGAAAAAATTCCCGACTACCTGTTCCCACTTCCTATTGACCCCCAACATCCAGACCTCGCCTTCAGTTTTGCCAAACGCTTCTATTGGGATCCTTCGGATTGGCCAACAGCATGGCGCACAAGAAAACCTGGGGATCCTATTAATATTCCCGCCAGCATGCCGTCTCACCCGGCCTAGAATTTCATGAGGACGAAAGACTTAGGGAATAACCATAAGGGTTATGTGCAGTTAAACCCTCATGCTGTGTCATTTGTGGAAGTGGTAGAGGACCACTATCGGTACCGGGTGGATGTTCCGGGGCTGCTAAGCCAATATCACCCATGGGATGTCCGTCTTCACGACATCATTTCTCAAGCGGAGGTCACACCTGAGGTACGAGCACTCAAACTAGCACGAAAGAACGCTCTATAGCGGGAGTGAGCAGCAAGGAAACACGTATCCTTCAAACTGAGGAAGGTACCTCTCTGGAAACAGACTGACGAGGTTGCGCAAGGAGCACGACGGATTGAATAACCCAAAACTGCTCTAGTTCCGGTACCCGAAGAATTTGTACCGTCGGCCGTTCCCCCGCCAACCGCAGCACCAGCAATAGTACTGGAGGAAGGAGAGGACCGAGTTCGGGAGCGAATCACTCGTAGACGAAAAGTGGCGGCAGATCATCATATCGCATTGCTGGAGACTCGATGTGAGCAGCTCCAAAATCAACTCGACTTTCTGCGACAGGAATTCGAGGAGTACCGTAAGGAGACATACGGCATACTTTGTCAACTTTAATTTCCCTGAGTATCGAGGTTCAGCAGGACGCTGAATCTTTATTGGGAGGCACTGTAACAGGGTTACAGAGTTGAGTACTTAAAAGCTATGGATAAGATTGCTTGAGTTGCGGTTGCAGAGCAGCGCAACTGCAATTCCAAACTAGTGCAACATAGCAGTATAGCAACTTAGTTGAATAACGTAGCGCAGCATAGCAACGCAGCGTGGCAGTATAGCAACGCCGCACAATGTAGATTTATCTGTATTGTTCTACAAAGATATTTTGGATAGATCTCGTTTGACCGTGAAAGTCCACGTGTACACTTGTACATTGTTAGGTTGACTAGCAGCTAGATAGTTTAAATAGTGGAGCAGACGTAGTAAAAAGATTGACTCTTTGAGTAGACCTTTGTAGTGAGTTGTCAACTTGTAATCTTGCTCCTGATTAATAAAGCTCGACCCTTATCTAGGAGTGTTGTGTACTCGTGTTGTTGCTACGGGGAGATCCTTGGAGGCGTTCCGCTATGCATTGTAGTGTGTTGTGGGTTACTATTATGTTCGTTTTACACTATTATATCCTTCAAAAACTCACATTTACTCATCTTTGCGTACAACCTATTTTCTTTTAGGATTTGTAAGACTTTTCTCAAGTGGTCAACATGGTCCTCGAGTGTCTTTGCATACACTAAGATGTCATCGCAGAAGATTATAAGGATTGCATCTTGATAGTGTCGAAAGATAGAGTTCATTAAATGTAGGAAGGTAGCTGGCACATTGGTAAATCGAAATGGCATGACCAAAAATTGGAAATGACAGTACCGAGTCCTAAATGTAGTTTTCTCCACGTCTTCCTCTGCAACTCTTATCTGGTTGATATCCACTACGTAAGTCTATCTTGGAGAAACAATCGGCACCTCTTAGCTTTTCCAACAGTTCATCAATCGTATGAAGGGGGTACGCGTTCTTGACATTAATTTATTTAACGCTCGGTAGTCCACACACATACGTAGGCCGCCATCTTTCTTGTTCACAAAAAAGACGGGGGCTCCATATGGTGACTTGCTCGGCCCGATGGCTCTGGCCTCGACCAATTGTGAAAGTTGCTTCTTAAGTTGAACCAACTCGGTATAGCTCATTTTATACATCCTATTGGCCAGGGGTACAACCCCGGGGACGAGCTTGATTTTGTGGTCTACGTTGCGTTTCGGAGGTAACCCTTCCGGGAGCTTTAGGGGAAAAACATCATCATACTTTGTTAAAATCACTAGATTTATGGGGTATTTTCTAGGTCTGAATAGATTAAAACAAAAAAGACAATGCAGCCTGCCTCCACCTCCTCTCTCTCTAGCCCCCATACTTGATGTAGTTACTGAGGGAAAGAGATAGTGGTGGAGCCATGGCTGCCTCAATGCCATAGGAAGGACTAAAGAGTGACATAAGTCACTTTCAACAAAAGGTGAGCTGTGCAGATTGGACTCCCCTAAGTCCACACAAAAAGAATCACTAAAAACGCCTTCCCAGGCGATTAATTATCAAGTGGCAAAGATGCCAATATATATACAAGCTTGTTGGGAGAGAGGCGGCTACCTCCTCAATCCTCTAAGTTCTAAACCCCTCTCACAACCCTTATCTACTGATGTACGAACCAATCAGAAGACTGTTCAGTACAGACAAGTACTATGGCCGATGTACCTTCTGTACGGCTAGTGTACGACAAGGCCATTGAGTGGACGTTTGTCTCCTTTGGACTTGCCCTTATGCTCCCCGGGATTCCCGCTTCCCAATGATATCTTGCCACGTGTCGATAGGTCATGTTACATCCGCAAACCGCCAAAACGGCCATTCAGGGATCCCGGCGATGGTGCGGGTCGTTGGATCCAAACCGGCTTTAATTCCCAGCCGTTCAAAAACAAATGTCCGGTACATTTGTTTCGTGCGCACTTAATTCCCAACTAGTTTCTATCTATCCTATTTGTAATTCCGTTAATAGGATTAGTCATCTATCTATTGCTTAAATAGCTGTCGAGCCCTATGTATCCTAACAGACTACTACGACAGACTAGTAAAGGTTGACGGCTATGCCTCGCCCTACCGGTCGGAGGTTCGAGTCCTGCTGAACTCAACCCTTTTGGTTGAGAGTGACTTAGGTCACTCTTAAGCCCTGCCTATGGAGCTAAGGCAGCCATGGCTCCACCGCCCTCTCTCTCTTTCAGTGACTGCAACAAGTATGGGGGTTAGTGGGAGAAGGTGGAGGCGGACTGCCTTTGCGTTTCTTTTCATTTTTATTTTAATTAAGACCTAGAAAATATCTCCCATAAATCTAGTGATTTCAACAGTTGCCACGTGTCATCCGGAGTGGCGTCGTCCGCAAAACGCCAAATTGTCTTTCCGCGAAGCCGGCGCTAACAACATGCATCCGATTTATTTCGGCATTTAATACGGACCGTCGAAAAAAATGTCCGTACTATTGGTTTCGTCCATACTTTAAAGTAGAACTGTTTCTATGCCCTGTAAACCGTAATCAAGTTAAATGGAAAACCGTACTATATACTATTTAAATATCTACCAAACCCAATATTTCTTAGCACTAGTCTTAGACTAAACGGATAAGGCTAACGGGTACGGGTTACTTGACGGACAGTAGGTACCAGAATCAATTCCTGGGTTCGTCAAATACCTTTTTGGTAAGTCTACCAATTGTACACCCTGTCTCAATAGAGAGCCTAGGCAGCCATGACTCTAGCTCCCTTTCTAGCCTTCAGTGACTACAACAAGTGTGGGGGCTTGGAGAAGGGAGTTAGAGGCAGACTGCCTCTGCTCTTTTTCTATACTAAAACTGACCTAAAAAATACACAAATATCAACATGAGAGGGGTTTAGACTTAGGTAATTTAGGAAGTAGCCACCTCTCTCCCATTGAGCTTGTATAAATAGTAGCATCTTTGCCACTTTATACTTAATCGCTTGGTTTGGCATTCTCTGTTATTCTTTTTGTTGCGGACTCAAAGGAGTCTAGACTGCACAAGGGTGCAGTCAGATTGTCCATTTGTCCGTTTTGGAAGCATCGGCTTTAGTTGAAAGTGTGTTAATCAAAAATTGCCTAGTGGCTTCCTGAATTTAGTAGTCTAATGGAGGAAACAGAATTGCAAGTTATGTGCCCACCCTCTAGGGTGCCCACCTTCAACAAATCTGGGTTCATTTATTGGGATGCCATAATGGTAGGGGATTTATGTGAAAAACGATACACGGGTATTTTCAGTGGACAAGTGAAACGTCTATCTTAGGGAATCCCACCAGGGTTTAATGGAGTGAGATTTTTTGCTACAGCATTTGCTCCAACAGAAGAGGCACACGATGGGGACGTGTGTCCGAAAAGGGGAAAGAGAAGGAGACACCGAACACCTCTAACTCCTATTGCCACGGCACCCAAGGGGGTGGCCTTGAAGACCGAAGAAAACGATATTCAAACGTGGGAATACAGAAACATGGCTGCTAGGCATTTCATTTTGAGGCATCTCACTCAAGCACTGGCAACCTCTCACCTTCACATTCTAAAGGCCAAGGAGTTGTGGGTGACTTTAGTGGAGATCTATAGAGCTAGTACAATTCACGAGCTCCAGTTGGCCGAGCAAAGGCTAGGAGATTCCACTTACAAAGAGGGGATAATGTTAGATTACTGTAATGACCTCTCTTGTTTCTATATGGAGATGGAGAATGTCGGGTGGACAAGTACAATGAAGATGAAGGTCAACACCCTCATCATGAAGTTGTCTGATGAGTATTAGAACATAGTGTACCGAGTTCAATAAATTGATGACAGCTCTTGGAACTGGAATACATTGGTTGTGATGATACTTGTGCAAAGGAACACTATTGAGATTCAAAGAGGAGGAAAGAGCATTCAAGCTCTAGCTGGCGGAACTGATCGATGGGGGAAGGCTTCGAGGAAGCTGTACAGTAGCCTCAAAGGAGAGAAAGATCAGTCTCATGGACCGAGGCCCCCAAAAGGTCTTTGCCATTTTTGCAAAAAACAGGGACACTTTATACTTCACAGCAGATAATGGTAGCCAAAAAATGTTTCGGCTTCACCTATGTAATGAAAAGAAGAATGTTTATTATGTTGGTGTCCCAAAGTTGATGATTTGGCATAAGTGGTTGGGGCATGTGCATGTTGATAGGTTGAGGGAAATGAAGAAGCTTGGTGTAGTAGAAGGCATTCAGTTTGGGGATAATAAAATGGTGGATGATCGTAGTGGATGTGCCCAAGGCAAGGCTCACAGACTCCCCTTTCCCAACGCCACCACATATAGGGGTGAGAAAGTACTAGATCTAGTGCACATAGATATTTGGGGACCAGCAAAGGTACCTTCAGTTGGAGGAAAAATGTTTAAACTAACAATAACCGATGACTGGATACTCTAGAGTCTACTTTCTAAAAACAAAGTTTGAAACACCAACTTACTTCAAAAAATATAAAGCTTGGAGTGAGATATTGAACGGAACCCCCATTAAGTGAATAAGGAGTGAAAATCGGGGAGAGTATACCTTTAACCAGTTTGAGGAATACTTAAGGGATTAAGGAGTTCAGCATCAGAAAATAGTACCGTATAATCCAGAACAAAATGGGTAAGCTGAGAGGTTGAACCGGACACTAGAAGATTGTGTATGTAATATGTTGGCCGACAAAAAAATAGGATAAGGTTTTGGGCAGAATGCATGAATTGTGCCAACTACACTAAAAATAAAGTCCTTACCTAAGGCGTAAAAGGAAAAACACCTAATGAGAGATGGGTTGGAAGGAAACCAGATATCTCTCACCTTAAAGTATTTGGTAGTCAAGTTTTGTAGTCTTGAAACGGATAGGAAAAACTGGAAACTAGATGTTAAGGGAAACCGTGCATACTTTGTAGGATATAATGAGGATGTTAAGGGATATAGAGTCTATCACCTAGCAAAGCAAGATATCATTCTGGTCAAACACCTAGTTGTCATGGATAAAAGGAAGTCATTTGACCCCTTCAAATATACCAAGAAGATAAGAATCAGTTTTGAGTCCAAAAGTGAGGAGAACTCGGTTTTCCCGAAAGAGACATGAGTGAAACAGTGATTGCAAATTCACAAGAGATCTAAGATAGAGGAGATCTGCCAGGAACCCCACATATTCCTACGCACTTCGAGGAGACACAAGAGGAGGAATCGGAACCAGTTTCAATAGATAAGGAGCCGATGAGACAGTAAGGAAAAATCCAAGACATCCCTCCATTCCAGCTTTGGATTTTGATGGAGGGAGAAGAAGCAATAAAAAGATACACGAAAAATAGGCCGCTCATAAGGTAACTAAGCTATCTCACCCTCATGAGACTCAGTCATACTCGGAGGCAATGAACAGTCCGGAGAGAGAAAGATGGGTTAGGGCCATAAATGATGAGATGGCCTCCATCATGGAAGCAAATACTTAGGAACAACACCGCGAATCGTTATTAGAGTTGAGAAATTATAAGTGTAAAGAAAAAATTAGCGTCATTCATTCTAATTTATCTCCTGGCAGATTATGGTCCACGTCCTTAAATAGTGTAGTTTATTCTATTTAACGTATTAATGTCAAAATTTTGGGGTGCCGATATAGAGTTGATAACGCTAATTACGATTCGCGGTGTAGTGGAATGTCATTCGGATAGAAAATCGATTGGTTGCAAATGGGTGTTTACACAGATACTGAACCCAAATAATACCATTGAAATATATAAGGCTCGGTTGGTAGCAAAGGGATTCACCCAAAAGGAGAAGATTGACTATGAGGTGACTTTTGCTCTAGTTGTTCAGTTCCCATCAGTAAGGATTCTCCTCGATCTACCAGCAGCGAAAGACATGGAGATTTACCACATGGATATTAAGACCACCTTCCTCAATGGTGAGTTAGAGGAAGAAATCTTCATGCGGCAACCAGAGGGGTTCGTGGAGGAAGGAGAAGAGAGCAAAGTTTGCAAGTTGATAAAGTCTTTATCTGGATTAAAGCAAGCTTCGCGATAATGGAATAAGAAACTAGATGAGTTTCTCAATGGTTTGGGATATATCCGGATAAGCACTTACCATTCTCTCAATATGTTTGAAGATGAGAATGGTGTCATTTTTATTTCAATTAATGTGGATGATCTGCTATTGTTAAGTAAGTCTTTGGAAAAGATCAATAAGTTAAAGAAAGATCTTAGAAGCAGATTTGACATGAAGAATTACGGAGGCAAGATATATTTTGGGAATCCAAATGGAGAGAGATAGGGGGAAAAAGATTATCAAACTTACTCAAAAAGAAGCAATAGGTAATATGCTGGAAAAATTCCAGATGGAAAAGGCAAACAGTTGTACAACTCCCATAGACTTCAAGAAAGTAAGAGATGGGAGTGTAGAAGGAGGAGTGATAATCTTAGATAATAAAATGAGTGTAGAAGAGAGAGAGTTTATGAAGTATATTCCTTACAGGCAGGTTGGAGGAAGTTTCATCTACTTTATGAACAATACCAGGCTAGACATAGCGGCAGCAGTAGGAGTCTCCCATGGACTTCAACAAAGTAAGTGATCGGAGTGTAGAAGGAGGAGTGATAATCTTAGATAATCAAATGAGTCCATAAGAGAGAGAGTTTATGAAGTCAATTCCTTAAAGGCAGCTTGTAGGAAGTTTAATCTACTTTATGAACTTTACCAGGCCGGACATAGCGTCAGCACTAGGAGTCCTCAGTACAAGTCTTAACGATGCTAGGAAAAGAGATTGGGAGGTAGTGAAGAGAGTCATGAGATATCTGGTGGGATTGAGGGAGTAATGGTTGCATTTGGGAGGGGAGCACACTGACATCACTACTTGGAGTGATGCCAGTAATGGGGATGCACCTATGAAAAGATGCATTTCTAGGTATGTGTTGTATGTGGGGGAAACTGCTTGTTGTTAGAGCACTAAGCAACATAAGGTGGTTGCTTAGTCTATTATGGAGGCTGAATACATGGCCTCTTGTTCTGCTGTGAAAGAGTTGATGTGGGTCAAATCCTTATTACAAAAACTGGGGTATATAAAGGAGGGAGTGCATGAAGTTTTTTGTGATAATCAGGTTGCCATTGCAATTGCAGCCAATCCAAAGCATCATTTCAAAGCTAACCATATGGATACAAGATTGAGTTTTGTGAGGGAAAAAGTAGAAAATAAAATTGTAAATCTTCGATATAAGTCTGATGAAGAAATGGTGGCTTATATGATGACCAAATTTGTGCCATCTCCCAAATTAAAGTATTGTTAGGAAAAGTGTGGACTTAAAGAGAAGTTGGAACTAGACTAGAAAATAAGGGGAGTGTTGAAATAACTGGATTTACAGGGTATTTTCTAGGTTTAAATAAATTAGTGAAAGGAAAAAAAAAGCGCAGGCATTCTCCCTCCACCTCCTCCCTCTTACCCCCATACTTGTTGTAATCACTAAAGGAGAGAGAGAGTGGTGGAGCCATTGCTGCCTCAGCTCCATTGTCAAGACAGAGGAGTGACATGAGTCACTCTCAACAAAAGGTTGAGTCCGGCAAGACTCGAACCACCGACCGGCAGAGCGAGGTGTAGACGTCATATCTAATCGGTCTATCATAGGATTTCGTTAGATTACATAGGGTTTGATATTAATTTAAACTATGTTTAGAACTAAAATCCAATTAACAGAATGATAGATGAAAAACATAGAAATTAGTTAATATTTTTTGCGAATATGATCACGCACGAAACAAATGAATCGGACATTTATTTTCAACGGCTAACTTTGAAATATGGTTTTGATCCAACGGCACATACCGACGTCGAGATTCTGGAATGACCGTTTTGGCGGTTTTCTGGCGTGGCATGACCTGGCACCACGTGGCAAGATAACATTAGGAAGCGGGAATCCCGGCGAGCATACGGACGATCCCGAAAGAGACAGGCGTCCACTCAATGGTTTCGCCATACACATGCCGTACAGAAAGGACATCGGCCATAGTACCTTTTTGTACGGTACAGTAATGTGATTGGATTGTACGTCAATGGATAGCGATTGTGAAAGGGGTTTAGTACTTAGTGTTTTTAGTAGGTAGTCACCTCTCTCTAAGAGAGTTTGTATAAAATTGGCATCATTGCCGCCTCATAACTTATCGCCTGGTTTGGCGTTTTCAGTGATTCTTTTTGATGTGGACTCAAAGGAGTCAAAACTGCACAGGGGTGTAGTCATATTGACAATTTGTTTGCTTGGGAAACAGTGGTTGTAGTTCGAAGTGGGCTAGTTAAAATTGCCTAGAGGCTTCTTGAATTTTGTAGTCCAATGGAGGACACAAAATTGCCTGAGGGAACGGGGTAGGGATAGAAAGAGGAGTGAGGGAGGGAGGGCGCGAGAAGAGGCACAAAGAGGAAGGAGGGGATGGAGGAAAGGTCTGGGGAAGGATGAATTAATGGAACAGGAGAAAGATCCAGATCAGCGGATCAGAGACGGCGTGAATCGGGAGGGAGAAATCAGAGGCATGAAAGAAATTTCGAAATCAAAAGTGAGGCAGTTCAAATCCGGAGGGAAGGGCAAGAGGAGAGGGAAGAAGGAGAGGGAGAAAGGAGGGAGGGAGAGGAGAGAAGAAGGGAGCCGAGGGAGGAGGTAAGATTTTTCTTTCAAGAAAACTTTTAAATTTGGATAAGTTTGATGCATGGTGGTGCAATAATCCAGTCGCATATAGAAGATCGATTTTTCGCCAAACCAAGCCTGATTTTAAAGCAAACATATGCACATACCACTTTTTTATTGCTATAACAAAAAAAGTCTTTGTCAAAGTCGTCAAACTTAGGTACTAGTGCCTTACTAGATGCTACCAATGATGGCAAAAATGGTTGTTAAAGCTCTCCCTACACGTAAGATTTTTTGTTTTTTTTGCATTGTATTTTGAAGGGAAGCATGTGGTGTAACCGAATAACCATTTAAAGTGAGTATTTCTCCAAAAGCTCATCTTGATGAAAGAGGAGAAGAGAAGAGAGAGAGAAGAGAGAGAAGAGAGAGAGAGAAAGATTTTAGGACAGACAAATTGAGAGAATTTTACTATTACTATACCATGTATTATTATATTTATATATATATATATATATATATATATATATATATATATATATATATATATATATATATATATATATATATATATCTACATGAAAATATATCTTTAGGGTAGTGTTTATAAGAAAATGGATGTTTTATCATGTTTCAAAAAGTAAAAAAACTGCTTCATTCTACAATATTTGAAAAACTAATATATAAAAAAAGTTAAAGATCTTTGTTAAAATATTCTTATAATGCCAAAAGAAAATATTATTTTATTTACGATATTTTTCAGTCGTAATTTGAGAATTTCTTCAAACAAGGACAGTTTCTATTTTTTTTTCACTTTTGTAAACGAATCGATTGTTAAAATAAGGATATTATACAACAATTTAATTTTTTGTTCATTTCCATCTCTATTTTTTTTTTTTGTTTTTTAAATCACAACCTACAACTTTTCAACAACTCATTAACTAAAAAAAAATCTAAATTTCCGAATTTTTTAATAAATTTCCATATTACATTTTCTGAAGAAATTATTTTTTCAAGCGTTTTATTCTTTTTTTTGTTTTAGGTTTTCCCAGTCAGAATTGAAATCTTTCTAAAATAGTTTCCTACTGATCTAAGATCTTTTATGCTTTTCTTCTCCGATAAAAATAGGACAATCCCGACTGAAAGAAAAAAAACAAAATAAGATAAACGGGAAGAAAAAAACTCTTTCTTTCTTTTGATAAAGTCTGATTCTGACAAATCAATCGATAAAGGAAGATTCCCGTTATCGATAAAATGGGACAACGATGGAACAAAAGTTCAGGAAGAAAGCTTAAAAACAAAAGAATATTAAAGAAATTAAAAGTCGACTGCAAAAAAATAAACAAGTCAAAGAAATAAATAAATGGAAGATTAAATCTCGATAAAATGAGGACAAACCTCGACTGGGCTTAAAAGTCATAAAACAAAGCAGATTCTTTATAAAATCGACTGAAAACAAATAATACATAAAATAACCTTCAAATAAAATATCTAAAAGGTAACATATAAAAACAAAAAAAAAAAAATGGGCCCTCAGTGAATCTACTTTTTCTTCTTAAGTAATTTACTTACAACGAAAGATCCTCTACCCCTATAACCCCATACCCCCTATCCCCTATCCCCTATCTCTATCCCCTATCCCTCATCCCTCTATCCCCTATCTCACAGGGGTGAGAGGGAGGGAAAGGGGTGAGAGGAAGAGGGAAGGGGTGAGAGGGAGGCGGTAGGGGTGAGAGGGAGGTGGTAGGGAGAGAGGGAGGAAGGAAGATAGAGGAGGAGGGAGAGAGGAGGGAGGAGAAGGGAAAGGGGAGGAGGGAGGAGAGGGAGAGACCTGGTACACGACTTCCTGGTGGAACTCGACATCTCTGACACCGTCAAAACCGAAAAGCAGGGGAGGAAGGGAGAGAAGGAACGAAGAGAGGGGAGAAGAGGGGAGGAGGAGAAATAAAGTGGGTCTCATTCCGAGTCAAATGTTTTAATTTCCTTAAAGTAACTCTTCCCTCGTAAATGGAGTCCAAATAAAATTAATAAAACATAAAAAAGTAACAAATAAGATCTTAAAACAAAATCACTTACTACTTCTCCCTACCTCCCTCGCTTCCTCCCTCCCTCACTCTCTCCTTCAATCCCCACCTCTCTCTCACTCTTTCCTTCTCTGTTATTAGATATCTCTGTATCTATTATTCTCATTTTCCTTCTTATATATATTCCTTACACACATACATTCATGCAAATATACATTTATTACATATCTTTATATATTGAGAGAGGGAGAGAAAGGGAGAGAGGGAGAGAGCGAGAGAGGGAGAGAGAGAGGGGAGAGAGGACGAGAGAGAGAGGACGAGAGAGAGATGTACACATGTGTGTACATATTCATGTGTATAGGTATGTAGTGACGTGAATTTACCAAAATGGCAATCAGAATTTGGGTATGGTTCGTAAATAGATATTTATTTTTTTACATTTACATTTATTCATATTATACTTGTATATATATACATATATCCATATATATATGTGTGTGTGTGTGTGTGTGTGTGTGTGTGTGTGTGTGTGTGTGTGCGTGTCTGTGTGTGCGTGTGTGTGTGAGTGACTTTTTGAATACAGGTTGAAATCGTGACCTTTACCGGTCATCGCCTGATGTATTTTTAAATTTTAAGGTTTTTTCATTCTAGTTCATTCTTTTAAGGTTATTTATGTGTACGCATTTTAGAGATATATATACTGCGAATTGTAAAGACTATACAAAATATAGAGAAAAAAAAGAATGTACGAAATGTACAGAATATACCTAATATTTGTATGAACAAAATGTACAAAATGTACGGAATGTCTTTTAGATCGTTAATATCGCGATACCGATACCCGTATATGACGATTATTGACTCAATAAATCGAATAAAAAGTCCCCTGCAAATAGTATACATCCATTACTGCCAAAACCTGCTCAATTAATACACTAATGTATACATTATTATTACTACATGTTATAATATATATTGATTTGTTTATTAATTCATTTATTTTTATTTTGTTTTTATTTTACTTATTTATATATATATATATATATATATATATTAATTACCGTTACTGACGGTTTTTTGGTAAATGTGGGTTTCTCGGCTCCGGCAGTGCTCGCACAATATCGCGTTTTTCTCGCTAGGAAAAAGAAAGGAAAAAAAAAAAAGGGGGGGGGAGAGAAAAGAAAAGGGGAGAGTGAGAAAAAAAGGAGAAGAAAAAAAGAAGAAAAAAGGGAAACTAAAGAAAATGAAAAGGGGAGAGGAAAAAAAAAAAAATCTCGACTTTGGCGTTTTCCTCGCTGCCCACAAGGAAAAAAAAAGAGGAAAAAGACAAAAAAAAAAAAAAAAAAAAAAAGGGGGGGGGGGAAAAAAAAAAAAGGGGGAGTAAAAAAAAAAGGAGAAAAAAAAAAAAAAAAAAAAGGGAAACTAAAGAAAATGAAAAGGGGAGAGGAAAAAAAAAAAAATCTCGACTTTGGCGTTTTCCTCGCTGCCCACAAGGAAAAAAAAAGAGGAAAAAGACCAAAA
>JBBHKE010000493.1:90637-148809 GCA_037447655.1 Zygnema cylindricum | reverse complement strand
CTTTACCATGAATCACTCCTAGGGAATAAAAAAATTTCACATTTTTAAACTCATATTTTCTCTTTACGCACTTGTCGTAATTTTGATCCTAACGTATTGTTGGAAAGGTAAAAGTCTTACCTTCCTCTTGAGTACACCGTGTATCACTATTAGTGTTAATAATTTTTTCGCCACTTAAAACATCTTTTCTCCGTACACACTTGTCGGATTGTGGATGACGGTTGCGATTTAAAATTAAGATTCCCAGCTTCCGATTGGCGGCCTCAAATTAAAAATCGGGCAAGTGTGTATGGAGAAAATATGTTTTAAATGGCGAAAAAAACATTAACACTAATAGCGATTCACGGTGTATTTTCAAGTGAAAATCGGACACGTGTTCACATGTAAAAAATGACAAATGACTAATTTGAGTGACAAAGGAACATCAACTCTAATAAAGGTACATTGTGTGAGATTTGAGGCTCTTAGTAGAGTTTTTTGATGTTAGCATTTTGCTACTTACACACTTTGTTATTGATGAATTAGGATTGGTATTATCTTGTTTATTTGTCCTTTACGAAAAACAAACGTTGTTCGTACCTGTAAATGTTGGTCACCAAGCCAATGTTTTTACATATGTGTAAAATTAAAATTAGATAAACTCAAGAAAGAAAAAGCTCCTTATGCTTAATCTTCAAGTCTTTTAATTCCTTCCTTCGTTACCTAATCCTGATAGTCAATCTTCAATCTTTTGTAATCCTCACGTCATCCTAGCTGCTGCTGGACTCGGAATTCCAGCTCCAGCTCCAGCTCTACACCGTGAATTTAGTGTTGATGTTTTTTTTTGCCACTTCAAAACATCTTTTCTCCGTACACACTTGTCGGATTTGTGATCTGACGGTTGCGATTGGAAGGGAACACTCTCAGCTTCTGATTGGCGGTCTCAAATTGAAGATCGGACAAGTGTGTACGGATGAGAGCTTCTGATTGGCGATCTCAAATTGAAAATCGGACAAGTGTGTACGGATGAGTGACGAAAAAAAACATTAACCCTAATAGCGATACACGGTGTAGTTCAAAGTCAAGTGTGGCCAGAGCTCCGGCTCTAAATAAGTCGACACATTAATCATACGATTCTTCGAGCTTCGGGCGTACGGTAATCATACGTATCAGTACTACCAAAACTGTACTACAGTACTGTTGTAGTACAGTACACCGTGAATAGCTTATAGTGCTGATGTTTTTTTAGCCGCTTAAAGCATCTTTTCTCCATACACACGTGTCCGATTCATGATTGGAGGCCACCAATCGGAAGGTGAGAACCTTGTCTTTCAATCGGAACCGTCGGATTATAAAAGGCCGACAAGTGTGCACAAGATGTTTTAAGCGGCTAAATAAACATTAACACTATAAGCGATTCACTGTGTACAGGACTGTATTGTAGTGCCGTGTCATGCACCGAGAGTATTGTTTGGTCTTTTGTCCTTAGATGGGTTCCACATGGCTCTATCTGCGTTTCCTCTCGTTTAAGTGCATGAACCTTTTGAGTCGTTCTACTTGGATTGAGGAACATTAAATGAGGAGGCACTTCCATGTGATAACGACGTTGTCTTTGATTTAACTATAAGTATTGTACAACCGCGAATCGTTATTAGCGTCAAGGTTTTTTACGCCACTTAAAACATTTTTTATCCTTACACACATGTCAGATTGTGGATCTGACGGTTGCGATTGAAAGGTAACATTCTCATCTTCCGATTGGCGGTCTCAAATTGAAAATCCAACAAGTGTGTAAGGAAAAAATATGTTTTAAGTGGCGAAAAAAACCTTGACGCTAATAACGATTCGCGGTGGTACGTAATGTACTGTAGTTTCATATGATGTTTAAACTTAAAAAATGTCTTGTCTGCCACACGTGCCAATTGGCAAGTTCATTCTAGCATGAAGACTTGCTTGAAGAGTTGAAGCGGGCTTCATTTTCAAAAGATTTTCATGCCTCTATCAAGGATTCAAACTGGATAACCTTAAGAAAACTCGTATCTTTTCAAGTTATCATGGTTTTTTTTAGTTAGTCACATCCATTTATATTAGTGCTATTCATCGTAGCATGGCTTTTTGAAGATGTATTTTTCAGAATAAACTGACTCATTTACCACATTTTTCTTTTTCAGAGCGTAGTTTACATTTTTCAGTTATCCCTTTTTATCTTGGTGATCCTTATCCTTTATCCTTTCCGTATTTCCTTTCTTTTCCTTACACATTTATAAACTTTTGTTATTCTTTTTAATGCTGGATAATTTTTCGGCATTGCTTTTCTTGACTCCAAAGTTTGAAACTTGTTGTTAAAACCCTAATGTCCTTTCAAACAATGACTACGTTTTTTTTATTTCGAAGATTTCTCCCGCGCGTGACTTTTTCGTCAAAAGAAAGTATACTATGATACTATGTAACTGATTGTGTGCTGTCCCTTCTGTTTCCCTCCCTCTCTCTCTCCCTCCTTTTCCTACTCTATCTTTCTTTAAAATATCCCTGTCCTCCTCCTTGACTTTTTCGCTTCCTTCGCTTTACATTCCTCCCTCTCTTGTGCGCTCCTTCCAAACCTCCTTTCGTCTCTCTTCCTGTCCTCCTTCGACCTATCTTTTTCTTAGTTCGTTGTTTCTCATGTGGTGATTCACACTCTCACAATCATGAGTCGCAGCAATTTGGTGTTTAGTGGAAGGCAAGTGGACCCGTCAGCCAAACCGGACATTGGTTCGCTCAGGAGATGGATGGTGGCAATAGTAGCCATACGCTTTGATTTGGAACAGGTGCATAGAATTTTACTCTCCCTTTCTCCCTCTATCACTGTCTCTCCCCAGGCACAGATTCTCCCTTGAATACACGTCACTTCCAACCTCTATTTTTTCTCCCTCTCAGTTTCTGTTTATTGTCCAACTCTGGAACTCACTTGCAACCACTCTTTCTCCTTCTCTCTTTTTCTCTCTCTGCTTGACGCGGTTTGCACATTGTTTCATCTTTTTCTCCTTTCTTTCCCTTTCATTTGATTTTCATGTTCTACTCCCTTTCTCTTCTTTTCCCCCTCTCCTTTACTCTACCTTGCTTCCTTTCTTTCTCTGCTTGTCAAATGTCTCCATTCTGCAGCTATGGCACATTGTAATATGAATTAGCTTTACTCTATGACCAGTGTAATGCAGATTGAAAAGATATATTACGCTAAAAAAAACGTTTTTTAGTACAAACAAGTGAATCTTTCATCAACTTGAAGCCTGTGCAATCATTTCACCTAACTTTGTACGCGCGGTTTGTTTTATATGTGCTTGTTTTACAGCAATGTACATATTCCTTTTCTCATTATAGAAGACAAGGAATCAGACTGAACGCATAAATTTTCTTGTCTTGAACGTTTACCTTTTCATGTCTCATTCAGGCTTGGCAAATGAATGCAGTTGAATCTTTATGTAGAATTAAATTAATTTTTATTTTAAATTCGTTCTTAAAACATATTGTAGGTTTGTTGCATAAACTTCATTGCTCTAACATGTTTTTGACTTGTCACATAAACTTCCTTCTGCTATACTTTTCAGACTTGCAGCATGAATCACCTGCCTTTATCATGTTTTCATCCTACCACAACTTTTTTATTTTCACGGACATAATTTTCAACATTTCCTTTACAAAAGTCTATGTAACGTCTATGTGAATATCTCTTACAAGTGAAGTGGAAAGCTAGATTTCAATCGACCAAATATTTCGTCCTTAAATTATTCTTGTCCAATCCTGTAAACTAGGATCCACTCTTGATGTCATTGTGAAAGGTTTTAATTATTTTTTAAGGTCACCGGCCATCTTTTTGTCAAAACTTCCCAAGGTGTTTTCTTGTCCCCCATAAAAGGACAACGTCTTTGCGTGAATAACTTTGTTTAGAGGTTGGAAGTTTTCCTAGGTTTTTCTTGGGTTTCTGTATGCTTTTCACACCCAAAATGTTAACATTTGAGTCTTTTTTTTCATCTTGTCCTGTTGTGAAACTATTTGTTGAAGGTGCGCTCTCTCTCTCTCTCTCTCTCTCTCTCTCTCTCTCTCTCTCTCTCTCTCTCTCTCTCTCTCTCTCTCTATCTCTCCCCCTCTCCCCCTCCCCTTCCCTCTCCCTTCCTTCCTGGGTCAGCTGGTGTAGAATTCCTCTCCGTGCCTCTCCATGTCCTTTTCTCCTGTCCGCACTTCTTTTCAAATTTATTTATTCTCGTCCGTCTAGTCCTCTCACTCTGTAGACCTCTCCTTCTTTCTCACTCAGGGTCAACTGGTGGAGGACTGCTACCCACCAGACGCTTTGTCAGTGGAAGAAGAAGCCGATGTTGCCTTTTCGTCTTTTCCTGATTCAATGACATCAGTCCATAACCGAGCCAGTTTGCATGATACTCTTTTTTTTTTCCGGGTCAGAAGGAGAGGAACTCCTCAGCGGCCCTCCTCTCCACCCCCAGCAACTTCCACAACTCGTTTTAATGGGAGAAGTAGTGAAGGGAGAGGTGAGGGAAGTGGGAGTGATAGTGATCCCATGGCTAGTTTTAGACGTTCAATAGACCCTGCTAGTATAACTTCTCCTGGGGAAAACCTGGAGAGGTTGCGGGAGAGGGAGAAACAGAGAGAGAGGGCAGTTTCAGATGGAGAAGCCTCTGGGAGTGGGAGAGGAGTGGAAGATTGGTCTACAAGTAAAAGAAATTCTAGTAATTCATGGGGTTCAAACCAGTTTGAAAGTAATTTTGATACCTCCCCTCGATCGTTATTTCCCAATAGCCCATTGACAGAGAGGGAGAGGGATGGTCGTAAAAAACTTGACTTTGAGTCCACCTCCTCTCCTTCCCGTACTGGAAATGGTGTGGATGTCAATAGGGAAGACGGAAGCTTTGACTCACATAGAAACTCTGGTGGTACCGAAAGTGGTAGTGAGAGGGCTAGTGAGAGGCCATCAGGAGGAAGTATGAGAGGAGAGGGCAGCTTTGGCATAGGAGGTAGCAACGTAGGAAGAGGAGGAGGAATTTCTCCCCTGGGTCCCGGAAGTGGTGGAACTCGATACTTGTACGGATTCGTATTTAATCGACAACGTCATGACGAAAGGTTGCGAAGAGGAGGAGAACAGAAATCTGTTGTAGTTTTAACAGAAAGACCATATTCCTCTGTTTTTAGGCCCTTGGTTCAAATTGCTGGACCCCTTTATTTTGATATCGGGTCGAGCGCTTTGGAACAGATTGCCCTTTATGTGTCCCATTGGCCTCCTCCGTTACACGGAACTACCATGGAACTCCCAACTGGGGGAGTCATTATAAGAACTCCACTACCTCCTGCTCACACTCTCCCTCCAAGTAATCAAACTCCTCTAGATGATTTTACGTCAGCCATGGCTCCGGCGCCTTTGTCGAAATCAGTACCTCAGGTAAAAAAGAAGCTTCAAAAGCCTGGAGAAAATCTGAACATAAAGGTGAAAGAACATTGTAATGATATAAAAAACATGAAACATGAATACTTTTGTCAATTTTTTTTTAAAACCTTGAACATTGATACTGTAAACATAACAATAGAAAGTTCTAGAATGCTTCTGATATTCAGTCGGAGAAATCTCGCCTTAAAAACTCAAAAAACCTAAAAGGCGCAAATAATCTCCTTGAAAACTGTTGAAAATAAACCTTAACAGTGCCATTAAAGCTATGAAGAACAATTGTTGACAGTGCTAGCTCAGCCGGGAGTTTTTTTTTTTTTTCAAGTTTCAAAAAACACTTTAAAATGCCTAAAAAATGTAATTCGAATTCAGCTGCTCAGGTTAGAGGTGCAGTTTCCATCTCAATAATTGTTCAACTAACAGTGGTGGTGAAGGTGTATTGGACTCTGTCAGTGGGTTTAGTATGAACTTTAAATTGAATAATCCTAAAGAGCCCGTCCTTCTTCCTCCCTCTCAACTTCCCCTTCTCCATCCCTTTCTCTCTGCCTGGAAAGGCTCTTAAAGACCAGTTTTGTCTTTTAAGTTTTTAAACCCAATCATTTGTTTTCCCATTTTTCACAGGGAATCTTTTACGAGGCTGATCTATTCGGAATGTATCGAGGTGTTCTAATGCAGTTATGGGTTCTTTGGGAACTTCTTTTAGTCGGAGAACCTTTGTTAATAATCGCTCCTTCTCCTTCTCAATGTTCTGAAGCCGTAGCTGCCCTTGTGGGTCTCACAGCTCCTCTCCCTTGTTCCATGGATTTCAGACCCTATTTTACCATCCACGATCCGGATTTTCAAATGTTGAATTCTTTAAAACATGGAGATCCAGTCCCTCCAATGGTCCTTGGAGTCACAAATCTTCATTTTCTCAAAGCTTTCCGAAATCTCCCCCACGTGGTTTCTGTTGGGACTCCTAGTCAAAACGGTCCTGTTTCCAGTCGGTATGCAGGAAACAGCGGTCTACTTCATCCAAATTCGCAAGTTTCTGCAAAAGCTTCGCCCGCGAGATTGCAATTGGATAATTATACCCAACATTTGTCTCCTCTGCGGCGATTTTCAGCAAGTAGTATTTTCAGGTGAATTTTTTCTGGAATTCTCATAAATACTGGACATTTATGTGTTGCATTTTATTTCAATGTAGTTGAAAGTTCATCATTTGCTTTGTAGGGAATGGGTAGGTGTGGCACAATATATGTTGTTTGTGTTTGTCTTTCAAAGCTATGTTGGAGTGTTCATTTTCAATCACAGAACATAAAGGTGGTTGTTGTTTTTGTGGAAGAGACAGTAAAGACAGTTTAGCGACAATGTAATTGGTTTTTAACATTGCTGACGGTTTACATACAACCTATCGCCAATGTTTCTGTGTACTTTTCGACTAATGCCATTTGTAATCTACTCTATTATTTTACTGGAGTTCTCTAATGTAAAGCAAATTGAAGTTATTAATGTAAAACCATTTGAAGCTCCTCAATATGTGACAGATAATCGCTACTTCAATGTAGTGAATTCAAGGAAAAAACTGAAATATGTCTTTTAAGGTTTTGTTTGATGAGGAAAAAATAGACATTTGTTTGTATAAACCATGTAGACAACAATGTTAGTGTGAATTAGCATTGATATTGCAACTATAAAGTCTGTAAGAAAGCCATACTGATAATGGTATTGAGCTGTTCTTATTGAAACACAGTATTATCCGCTCTGGAAGTCTTTTTTAAGTTTTCAGAGGTTTTTTCAACCAAATGCTAAAAACCCACGGTTATGTAATTTGACAATGTTAACCTTCGGAAAACTAGGCTGCAGCTCTTTACTTTCTTTAAAAGACAACTTGACAACTGACCTGAAAACCCTAAAATACCCGTGAAGAAAAATGTAAATATTGTCCATATTAACGTTTTTATTTTAACCTCGTTACTAAGCTCGGAGAGTTTGTTTATGTGCTCTGTTAATTGACTTTTTTTATTGGGTTCTTTGGTGAATGATTGTGGAAAAAACAGTCGAGTGGCCCGCATTCGAAAGGAAGGACCTCTCTCTCTCATGACAGAACACAGAGAGGCTCTTTGGACAAATTATCAACCTTCTACAAAACAAGATACCACAATTTTAAACCGATTAATTGATAGTCCAGCAGGAAGTCTCCCTGTAGCCGCTTCCGAAACCCTAACAGTCGTGAATAACGAAATGTTACGACGTCATTTTGTGGAATTAACCACCAATTTTTTAGCCCCATTTGGACCCTATTTACGAGCTGCGGCTCCTCCCCAAGGAGCTTCTCCTTTTCGAGATCCTCCTCCTCTCCCAGCTTTCGATGCTCATGAATTTTTAGAACAAATGGCTGCCCGAGGACCCGGAAAATTTTTGGCGAAAAGACTCCAGCAAGGTAGTTGGTTGGAACTTTACAGGAAATTTTTGGAGGGACCAAATTTTATGCCTTGGTTTCAGAGAAGGAGAGCTGTAGCTGAAGCCGAGCAGCATAAACTATGGAGGAAGGCCAGACTTTCGGCAGATGTACGAACTTTTTTACAAACTATGGATGAAGTCGAATTGATCGACGCTTTTACGACTCTGGAAAAACACATTTGGTCCGAATTGCAGGTGAGACCAGGAAGAAGGGACGGCGAGGGAGGGAAAGTATCATGTTAATAATATAACAAGAGAAGAAGAAAAAAAAAACATTTTTTTTTAAATCTTTGGAAGGAATCGCGGATTGGATTTTAAACCAGAGTTCAGTGGACATACTTTTTATCTGATTCTAAGCTAAGAGATTTTTATTTTTTTTGGGTTTTTAATCGTTTGTGTCCTGGGCTCGAAAAATAGTGACCTTGGATGTTACAACACCATATACTTTAACACTAGATCTTTTTCTCTCAGTCACCATTGGTGAGTGTTGATGAACTCTTTTTCTTTGCCAAACAGCATAATTTTTTATTTTTTTTTCTTTTCATTTTTTGGAGGTCACATGTTTAAACTAGGCACCTTATATTTGATTTTGAAAAAAGGGTTAGCTAAAGGCGGTTTTTTAGCCCCTTTTTATCACAAATTCTTGAATTTTCATAAATCAAAAATTGCATCAACTACTACCCTCGATTTGGAGGGTGAAAAATACAGTTTTGGGTTTTTTCTCTTTTGTTGTGTCGGCATTGGGGCCGTTTTTTTGCTCCTTGATTTCTGGATTTTTTTTTATGGAAACTCAATGTTTCATGTTGAATACCCTAAACAGCCTAACACTTACTAATAGTGACTGTTTTCTGACGGATCTAGTGTCAAGCGAGGGAGAAACTAGAGAGGAGGGTGGCTGAGGGAGGAAGCAGTGGGAGGAGGTAGACTGCGAGGGTAGAGAAAGAGGGAAAGGGATTAGTGTGGATAGGAACAGTACTTACTGTATATGAATAAAGGACTTTACAGGAACTTGTATTAACATGCTTATTTTTTGTCCACCGCACTTTAATTTTGTCGATTCTAATTCATATGTACACCTCAGATACTCTGATAAAAGCTAAAGCTGATCTTGTCCAAGCCATTTTGGTGTACTACTTCATTTCATCTTTTCTTGGTTCTTAACGCTTTAAGTTTGTCTGAAAAATTTGTGTTTTGGTAAAGTTTTCTCTTTGTTCTCCTTCTCACTTTTTTCTGGTCATGGTTCTAAGTTTCATAGATCCTGTTTTTTTGTTGTCTTTTCTAGCCTTTAATTTTTGAAACCTGCCACCTCTCCTTTTCGCTCTTTCATCCTCTCGTCCTTCCCTCCTCCCCTCTCCCACTCCCCTTTCCCCTCTCCCCTCTCCGCTCTCCTCCCTCCCCTCCTCCCTTTCCCACCTCCCCTCTCCTCCCTCCTATCCTCCCTTTCCCACCTCCCCTCTCCTCTCCCCCTTCTCCCCTTCCCCTCTCCTACTTCCCTCTTTCCTCTCGCAAATCTATGTCCCTACTATTTACGCTCACTGGCCCCTGCAAGATGAAATTTATTAATATGTCTCTGTCATCTCCCCTCTTTCCTCTTTCCTCTCTCCTCCTTTGGCCTCTCCCTCTCCCTCTTCCTCTCCCTTTCTCTTTCCCTCTCCCTCTCCCTCTTCCTCATCGCCTTCTTGCAGCTTGCGGGATATCGATCCGGAATTCTGTTTCCCGAAAATCCTGCGATTTCTAAACTCAGGAATGATTTAAGAATTTTATACAATTCTCTCCCAAGAGATGTCCAACAGATGCTTCTTTTCAATCCCCAACACGCCTCTCTCTTGCAAGGAGGACGAGAACCTTCTAAACTGCCTGGGAGACCTTCCCTCCAGTCATCCAGAGACGTCATGTCTCATTCGGTCAGCCCGAAAAAATTTAATTCGGGAATTTTAGGATCCATGGAGGGAATGTTTTCCCCCTCTTCCTCCGGACATTTTTATTCCGGATCTCCGTTACGCAGTATAAAAGAACCTCCTGGAGGTTTTCCAGGATCTCTAGGGATGCGTGGAGGAGAAGGAGAGGGAGGAGGGGGAGAGGGAGAGAGAGCCGACTTCAATTTTTTTTCCGTTGAAGATGATTTGGAAGAGCTTCTTGATGCGGATATCGGTTATGCTTCAAGAAGTATTTCAGTTTCTACTTTACCGAAATTTTCGATTTCGAGTCCGGTGGTAGGAAGAAGATTTTCGGCGTCTGCAGGTTCGACTCCTCGACGACTTAGTTCAAATTCCGTAAGTCCGTCTCAAAAACCCATTTTTGGGGGCTGGGATTGGGGTCCAAATGGGAAAAATGAGAGTGAGAAGGGGCAAAATAATGGAGGAATGCTCTCCTATTTTTCAAGAAGAACAGAAACGGGAGAGGATGGGAATAGTTTGGAAATTGGTAAGACTTTGTTTTTGGATCAGAGGGGAAGGAGAGAAGAGAACGAGGAAGAGGAAGAAGAGGAAGAAGAGGAAGAAGAGGAAGAGGAGGAAGGAGAGGAGGTACGGAAGGTTGCCACAGGATTAGACCCCAATCCGTTTAATCCCCTTTATTAAATTTTTAGTGACTTAGCAGATTATTATTTTTTTATTTTTTTGGTGGTCGGTTTTATATCGAAAGAGGCAAAAGGTCTCAGGTATAAAGAAAAACCTGCGACAAGTCAATTTTTATTTCCTTCTCTTTTCGTTTTGCTTCTTTTTTGTTCTTTTTTATTTTTTTCTTTTTTGGTTGGAAGTTCGTTTTTAGGTTTCAATTGCATTTGTTGATAGAAAATAAGAAATGTATTTAAACATTCGAATCTGTACAATTTGACAGGACCCATCAAGTCTTTGGGAAAGAGTTTGATACTTTGTAGGAATAAAGAAAGGGATCAATGGTTCCTTTTTTCCTTACAAAAGCAAACTGGGTCATGTTTTGTAACGCAAATATAATCCTTCGAATGAAAAAGTGTCAGCCAAATATTTTTTCAACTCCAACCTATTGATGTTTTTGACGGCAAAAGTTGATGTTTTATAGCCTGATTTTCTGACCTGATCCTGATGCCTGTTGATCTTGATTGATCTTTCTGAGCCTGATTTCCCTATGCCTGATTTGCCTGGATGATTTTCCGATTTTGATTTTGATGCGCCGATCCTCTGATCCGACGCCTGATGCTTTCCAATCTATTTTTCACTCTCTCCTCTCTGTCAAAGACTTTTCCTTCTTTCTCATGCATGCCTGTCCTCGCTTCTAAAAAGTGAGGGACACACATTACATATTTGACATGTTTTTTTTCAATTATTACTTTTTCTTCTTTTGGTTCTTACGACACTTTTCTCGCTCCAGTTTTTGGAACCGAGTATTTTCAAAATCTGCCCAAGTTTTCTTAAAAAAAAAATCAAATGTTATAAACAAGCTAATGTTAGAGAAACAACCCGTACATAAGAATTTAGTTCTCGAATCAGGTGCCAGTTCCATAATTTACTGTAATCGGTGAATGTACAAAAAACCTGAATGGGAAAAAATGTGGTTCAAATATCTGACTAAGCAAAAACTTTTATATTTGTCCTCTCATTTTTTATGGCTGTCAATTGCAATTATTTTTACTAATGTTATTTGCGATGATGTTTTTTGTAATTACGTATGTACTTATTAAAAAATTACTTTCATTACCTAAAATGAACATTGTGGACAACACTCAAAAGTTCATTTATGCCTTGAATACAGATATAGAATTAGTACGTTATATTAGTATGGAACTTTCGACCTGTATAAATAATTATGGTCCTTTATTCCAAACCAAACATCGACGATCTAAAACCCATAAGAGCATACGGATCTCAAAATTATTTATTGCTTTCAGTACTTCAAAAACTATTTCAAATACTGGAAGACAAAGGAAAGAAAAGTAAAACAGAAGACAATGGTGACAAAAGCACAGAAGCAGAGGAAGGTTGTAATCAGTAATATTTGGCAAGAATATTTTCAAAGGCCAAGACTCCCATCCGTTTTCCATATTCGGCCATAGGATCATGCCTTTTCTAGGTTAAGAAAAGAAAGTAAAATATAGGAAAGTTTCATTGCATATCAAAATGTTAACTATTCATTGCATATTACGCGCCAAAACAGAAAAGAGGAATAAAAATCATTGCATGTCAAAATAATAATTGGTTTTTACATGTCGAGATAGTTTCAATGTCTTTCAAAACTTTCAAGTCATCTTTATTTTTATGGTCTTAAATGATTTCCGTTGGATGAAAGTTCATCCAACGGTGGATCTTCGAAACAACTTTCGGACAGAAATGTAGAGGGTTCAGTTCGCACTAAACCAAACTACAGTGTAGTACTACCCCTTCGCACTAAAATAATAGTCATATGACGTGAGCTTAATAAAAGAAAGCGGGATGGTAAACAATCTCAAGGACATGGGAACAGAAGAAACGGCAGGCCGAAATTGAACTGAAAAACTGAACAAAGGAGGAAGTAAACTAAAACGAGGAACTGCGCGGAAGAAACTAAGGGTATGTCCCCATGTAAGCGATACTTTGAAAAAGTACTTTGGACTGTAGTGAAGTGTTCCGTATAGTGTTGGGTATCGAGGACCTTTTGCCAATATTCGATATATATCGAATTTCAGGTACCCGATTACTGATATATCGCTTCGATATATTGAAAACCAAATCATCGCGATATATCGCATATATATCGCCGATATATCGAGGCATTAATTTTTTTTTTTTTTTTTTCCCAATTTTTTTTTCAAACCCCCCCCCCCCCCCCCCCCCCCCTGGCCCGCGGGGGGGGGGGGGGGGGGGGGGGGGGGGGTGGGTAACCGTACGATTTTCCGTACTATGACTGTACGGACACCCAGTTTTTGCGATATATATCGCGATAACTTATGTTGGTCCCGGTACGATATATCGAGGAATTTGCTCGATCGATATTCGATATATCGAATATCGAAATTATCACGATATGAATTTACCCGATACCCAACACTAGTTCCGTACTACTTTGAAAAGCGTCCCTATGTGCGAAAATGAAATCGGAACTTTGAAATGTGACGGTTGTAGACGTAGGTACAACTTGTGACGATTGAAGGCGACAACGAAACTTCCGACAATCGGTGACGCCAACAAAAACAGCGACGGTTGTAGACGTCTAGATTTTTGTAATTTTGTGACATGGCAGATGTTTAGGGTTTTGTGACATTGTGACGCCATGCTCACTTGTGACAACGTCGACGTCACAAAATTCAAGAACTTTCTGCCATGGCTATCCGATTTCGTTTTTCCGACTTTTCTCAATCGACTTGCCATCAAAATATACATAAAGGTAGTCATAAGAATTATTTTTTAAATATCTTTCATTTACTACCAGTAATGTCTTGCCTCATTCTAAAAAGTGAGAGATAAAAGCGATAGTGTGAGAGGCAGAGGGGAGAAGCGACGACGGCGCTGGTCCGGAGACCCCTGCAGAGTTTTTTCCGTACATGCTCGTCTTTTCCGTACATACACTTGACGGGCAGGGAGAAAAATAGCGAGTGCTCTCCCTCGTCCTAAAATTTTACCACTCGTGTAGCGCGTGCGTGGAACATTTTTCATTCGTTGTTTGGGCGGTACTTTCCCTGAAATCAGGTCGCGAGGTGATTTTTAATGGAGATTTTTGACAGGCTGTATTCTCTTGCCCGGGGGTCGAAAAAAGGAAAACGCCAAAATTCGTTAACTTGACGACAAACATGAAGTAAGTATCGCCTTGACGTTTGCTGTACTTTTAAAGAATTGATTTTCTTGTACGGCTAAAGTTTTTCTCGTACGGAACTGCGTTTTGGGTGAAAACGACAAGATAAAGTTGATACTTTAATACACGGGGACGTACCCTAAGGGTATTTTCGCATGTGCTAAAGTTATAGTTCTTATCTCTCGTTTTGCTCCATAACTCATAAAAAAACGAGAAAATCCGCAGCCTTACCAAAAAAATAGAAATTACCACCGTACAAGTTGCGTTACCCCTGAAACTTTATACGTAAAGTAGTTTTTCGTCTTAGCGCGATACAATTTGTCGTTTAGCGCATTTCGACCCACTTTCGCGTCCTTTCAACACATGTTCAAAGTTTACATCAAATCACCTCGTGAGGTGATTTGAAATAAAGTCCAATACGGTGAGCGAATAGGCAGACACTTTCGCACGTGTATGAAGTTTTTTACAATTTTTGTGCGCGGAGTACCAAAAAAAATAGACACTGCACGTTTCCAGCCTGTGCATAATGTTTTGCGTGCGCTGATCAGTACAGGGGCCGTCTCTCTCAAACACGTGTCTTCACACATACGGCGTAGGAAAAATATTGGCCACCTGTCGGCAAGTGGGAAGACGATAAACGAAACCGCAAATTTTGTGCGACAGCGAAAGGTATTTTAGGGTTTCGACACGTCGACAATGTGGCGTACGGACATTATGTAACCGAAACTTAGCCTTGTTACTTTCTTTTATAGCGAAGATTCTCCGTACAAATTTCATTGCATTCGGATGTAAACGCAAATAACTTGTTACTTAAAATAGTGACTTACGTAGACGTGTACGAAACAATGTGGCAGACGAAGTGGTACACAAAATGAGGCGAAACTTCCACTCGGCTTTAATTTGAGGCGTCTCTCCGCACGCTGTACAATTTTGTGACTTCGTAATGTCCGTACACCACATTGTCGACGTGTCGAAACCCTAAAATACCTTTCGCTGTCGCACAGAAATGCGGTTTCGTTTTTCGTTTTCCCAACTTGCGGAACAGGTGCCCAATGTTTTTCCTACGCCGTATGCGTGAAGACACGTGTCTTTGAGAGAGACGGCCCCTGTACGGAAATCAACGCACGGAAAACAGTACGCACAGGCTGGAAACGTGCAGTGTGATTTTTTTTTGGTACTCTGCGCACAAAAATTGTAAAAAACATCCGGCACGTGCGACAGAGCCTGCCTATTCGCTCACCTTATTGGACTTTATTTCCAATCACCTCGCGAGGTGATTTGATGTAAAGTTTGAACCATAGTTCAAAAATAGGTTAAAGTAGGCCCCTACAATATGCCTATTGTACGCAAAACATAGAATATGGCCTTAAGACCCATATTGTATTGGTCGTAAAATGAAAAATAATAGTAACAGGGTTGAGTTGCACATCGATCGGTAGAGAATTAAACGTCATGTCTAAATTTTGAAAAACATTCAGACAAAATTTTATTTTTCCGTGAGTTTTGAGGTATTTTTTATTTAAACCGTCAGATTTGGATGATCGGACGGTCGCTGATCAAAGTAGCGATCTAAGAAGATCACATGAAAAGCCCATTACACAACTTACGACAGGACTTACGTCCGTGTTTTTTTTTCCGGGTTTTATTCCCTGCGGAATGTCATTTTACGCCGTGTCAATTCGCTAAAAAAAATCGTCCGGCGGCGTGCGCTGTACTATGATGATACGTCTGATTCGTACGTTCGTACAAGAGAATGCACAACGCACACACATATAGTATGCCTACTCTCCGCGAGTTTTGTGCCAAGTTTTATGCGCCTACCAAAGGCCTACCATAAAAACGCCTACTTTTGAACTATGGTTTGAAAATGTGCTGAAAGGACTCAAAATTGGGTCGAAATGGGTTAGACGACAAATTGCATCGCGCTAGCCGACAAAATACTGTACGTATAAAGTTTAGAGGTAACGCTACTTGTACGGTTGTAATTTCTATTTTTTGGTACGTCTGCAGATTTTCTCGTTTTTTTCTAAGTTATGGAGGAAAACGACAGAAACTAACTGTAACTTTAGCACATGCGGAAGTACCCTAACTTAGAGCGAAGGGCAAGCTTACAAAAGACAAAAAAAATAAAAAAATTACAAGACCAACAGCTACAGTATATCGTGTATTGTTATTAGTGTTGATATTTTTTTCTCAACTTAAAACTTCTTTTCTCCATACACACATGTCTGATTGTCGGTGGGAGACTGCCGATCCAAATGTGATAATCTGACCTTTCAATTGCAACCGTCAGATTAACAATCTGACGACTGTAGAAGAAGAAAAGATGTTTTAAGTTGGAAAAGAAAACAGTAATGATTTTTTCGCCACTGAAAACATCTCTTTTATCTACACATTTGTCCAATTTTCAATTTACGACCGCCAATTGAAAGCTGAGAATCTTACCTTTCAATCCATAGTTCAAAAGTAGGCGTTTTTATGGTAGGCCTTTGGTAGGTGCACAAAACTTGGCACAAAACTCGCGTAGAGTAAGCATACTGTATGTGTGCGCGTTGTGTACACTCTTGTACGAACGTATGAATCTGACGTATCATCATAGAACAGCGCACGCTGCCGGACGAAATTTTTAGCGAACTGACGCGGCATAGGATGACATTCCGCAGGGAAAAAAACCCGGAAAAAAAAATACGCGGACGTAAGTCTTATCGTAAGTTGTGTTATGGGCTTTTCATGTGATCTTATCATTTCGCTACTTTGATCAGCGACCGTCCGATCGTCCAAATCTGACGGTTTAAATAAAAAATACCTCAAAACTCACGGGAAAATAAAAATTTGTCTGAATGTTTTTCAAAATTTAGACATGACGTTTAATTCTCTATCGATCGATGTGCAACTCAACCCTGTTACTATTATTTTTCATTTTGCGACCAATACAACATGTGTCTTAAGGCCATATTGTATGTTTTGCGTACAATAGGCATATTGTATGGGCCTACTTTCACCTACTTTTGAACTATGTTTCAATCGCCACCACCACATCCACAATCCGACAAGTGTGTACGGAGAAAATATGTTTTTAAGTGGCAAAAAAAACATTAACACTAACGGCGATTCACGGTGCACTCTCACAAAAACTATTAGTTGCAACCTAATATAACAATTCCTTTATAACTAAAAATAAATAAAAGCAACCTCGTAAATCCTCCGAGCTCTATGGAGCTCACTAAGGGAGTTCCTAAACATGTTGACCATCCATACTAGCAATAGCAAGTCAAAGGAGAATAGAAGCTTGCCACAAATATATACTATGACAAAAACATGTGAGGAGAGAAGGCAGAGGAAGGGGGAGGGATTTATAGGGCTCATATTTTTTATAATTTTTTGGTATTTTGGGGTTTCTTAGGGTTTCGAAAGTATGTGTGAACTCATCCAAAGCAATGCCTAAGCCACCAAATATCGCGACCGTTATCAAAGTAAGGGGTATAGTTGAGCTCAATGAGTTCAATAATAATAACAATAAATAATAGTAGTTCAATAATTTGTGGTAAGCAAAAGTCAGAAAAATCATACATCATGTAATAGTTCAATTGGGCGGAAAAAATCATTTGTCTTTAAGAGAAGTTGAAAGAACAGATTCGCTGTTTAAAGTACAGATTTGCTATTTTCCCATTGATTTTCACACGGCTCATTTTTTTTTTTGAAAACAAGCTGGTATGAGTTGAAATTTTATAAATGTCAGTGACTAAAAGTTAAACTTGACACATTAATGTACGACATTTTTTCGGTCAAAAGGCGATGTTTATGGTTAATTACAAATAAACTAAGAGTAAAAAAAAAAAAAAAAAAAAGACTGTCCAACCTTTTCTTAAGCAAGAGCTGTAGGATCAAATATGTATTTTTTATAAATTCTGAAATAATGTAAAGGTCTCAATGGCGAAATTTGTTTCCATCGTAACTTGAGCATCTTTATTTTTTGCAGATTTCTTTATTTACAATAATCCAATGTCAATTTCCCAAAGAAAACAAAACCAGAAAAAAATAACAATAACAAATAGAATGAAATAAAAAATAAAAAAATAGCAAATAGATAGCTATCTAGGTCCAAGTTGTTCCGATACAAGAGGGACAAAACTGTATTCTGAACTTAAAGCCGAAGATAAATTTTCGTTCAGCTGGAATAATTTTGGCATCGGTGACAATTTAAATTCTTTGTCCCAATTAACATTTCCACCTGCTTTTATTTCTTCCAGTCTTCGAGTTACTTCTTCCATCGATGGTCGCAATTCGCTTTCAGTCTGAGTACATAATTGTGAAAGATGAATAAACCTTGTTGCCGCTTCTGAAGGATAATCTCCATTCAAATTTGGGTCTACAATATCTTCTAATTTGCTGTGCTCCATATGGATGTTTACCTGAAACACACACAAAAAAAAAAAAATAGGCACCGAAGTTAGACGGGCAGAAAAAAAAATTATAATCGCCAAAAAATACTTTCATAACAATCGATGACAAAAAAAAGTGGTCAAGTCAAGTGGGAATTATAGTTGTAGCAAACTCGGTCGTAGTTGAAAAGAATATTAGACACCATTCAAACATTGTTTTAGACACATTTAAAAAATATAAACAAGCGCACATGGATCGTTAACCCTAATTGTAATTTCTTTTACAACTTTTTACAAGTGAACAATACCCAAAACATCCAATACCCTATATTTTAAATGTGGAATTGCCAATAAGGACAATGGTCACAATGTTGCAAGTTTATTTAAGCACCCAACAATAAATGCAAGTGGTCGATTTCAAGTTTTAAAACTTATCACAACTAATATTTACAAAGACTTACCCAACGAACCAACGTTATTTTTTCATTAGTTTCACCCGTTGCCGAACAAACGCTATCGGCCATAACAATGGGACGGCGTCCAGTTATTAGTTCCATGAGAACTACTCCAAAACTAAAAAAAAAAAAAAGGCCGACAACAAAAATAAAATATAATATTGTTAGGAGGGCAAAAATGCGACAAGGAAAAGGGTCTCTATGACGTTCCCATAATGTCATTACATTGTTCAATTTGATGTCCATGTTAGGGATTCAGGAAATTTTTCCATATTCGTATATTCGTGTGAAACATAATAACCCAAAGTTATTGTTGTTGTTGTTCTTAAACAATATCATGGCACTACTTGCGACATTATCTAAATTGACAAACATTTAAATTCACAACTCCCAACCCCAAAATCCTTTAAATACAAAAACTTAAATAAATTTTCGCCTTATTAAATGCTTAGAACCATCATATTGCCGATGATGATAGATATGCTTTCCTTAGGAATAATAGAAGCAAAGGGAGAGAGAAAAAAAACAAACAAACCCGTTAATTACCTGTAGACGTCACTTTTTGTTGAGACCTGGTTAAGAGACCTATACTCCGGATCCATGTATCCAATAGTTCCTGCGACACGTGTCGACACGTGCGTTTGGTCATCGATCAACGGCTTCAAGAGACCAAAATCTGCAACTTTCGCCTGAGAAACAATACACAAAACGGGTCGAATTAAAACGAGAACGGAAAGTAATTAAAATATTCGTACGGTTTTTGATTGTTTTTGCCACTCCAGTGTTGTCGTATCATGGTCGCCAATATTTTGCGATATCATACGCTTGTGATTCTGTGATTAAAAGTACGAAGTCATAAGATACTTTAACTATCGTAATTGTAAAGATGCGTAGCGTATTGTAAAGGCCGTACACTTTTCGATACGCTACAAGTCAATAGTGTAGCACTACACTGTGTATCGCTATTAGGGTTAATAAAATTTTCGCCACTTAAAACATCTTTTCTCCGTACTCACTTGTCCGATTTTCACATGGAGACCGCCGATAGGAAGGTGAAAATCTTGCCTTTCAATCGCAACCGTCAGATCCCCAATCCAACAAGAGTGTACGGAGTAAAGATGCTAAAAGTGGCGAAAAAAACATTAACAAGGTGTAATACAAGGTGTAATTTTCGAAAAAAATATCGTGCTGCTGATCTAACGCTACGCGATATGCATCGCGTTACGCGGTAGGTACATCGTATCATGTACGTACATTTAACTCAGGAACTATAAATACTTTTTATTATGTAATATGTACTACAGAGTACAGATTAAAGAAGTACAAGTACGCAGATCACCTCTGTTTACTGTGTTTTAGAGATATTCCGTAACCGGCGGTAGATTTGGCTCTCCGGAATCCACAGATGTGCATTTCAAATTTTCAACCATTATTATAACTTTTTGCAATGTGGTAAAATACGATTTAAACCTATTATACTTTTTTAATGCATCTAATACAAAACTACAGTACAGTATGCTCTCAACAGAGTTCAAACTCTGAAGTTTCATACTTCGCGCAAAAGTGGGTCGAAATCATAGTTCAAAAGTAGGTGAAAGTCGGCCCATACAATATGCCTATTGTATGCAAAGCATACAATATGACCTTAAGACCCATATTGTATTTGGACCTATTCGGACCAATTAAAACATTCGGACCAAAATTTTATATTTACACCGTCAGATTCGGACGATCGGACGGTCGCTGATCAAAGTAGCGATCTAAGAATATCACATGGAAAGCCCATAACACAACTTACAATAAAGGCGCCGACCAAAGGCCTTCCATAAATACGCCTACTTTTGAACTATGGTCGAAATGGGCTAGACGACAAATTGCATCGCGCTAGACGACAAAATACTGTACGTATAAAGTTTAGAGGCAACGCTACTTGTACGATTGTAATTTCTATTTTTTAGTACGGCTGCAGATTTTCTCGTTTTTTTCTAAGTTATGGAGAAAAACGACAGAAAATAACTGTAGCTTTAGCACATGCGAAAGTACCCTAACACAGAGCGAAGGGCAAGCTAACAAAAGACAACAAAATAAAAAAACTACAAGACCAACAACTACAATATACCGTGTATCGTTAAAAGTGATGATATTTTTTTCTCAACTTAAAACATCTTTTCTCCGTACACACGTGTCTGATTGTCGGTGGGAGACCGCCGATCCAAATGTGGTAATCTGTCCTTTCAATTGCAACCCTTAGATTAACAATCTGACGACTGTATAAAAGATGTTTTAAGTTGGAAAAAAAACAGCAATGATATTTTTGCCACTGAAAACATCTCTTCTCCGTACACATTTGTCCAATTTTCAATTTAAGACCGCCAATTGAAAGCTGATAATCTTACCTTTCAATCGCCACCACCAGATCCACAATCCCACAAGTGTGTACGGAGAAAAGATGTTTTAAGTGGCAAAAAAAATATTAACACTAACAGCGATTCACGGTGCACTCCGACAAAAACTATTAGTTGCAACCTAATATAACAATTCCTATATAACTAAAAATAAATAAAAGCAACCTTGTAATCCTCCGATCTCTATGGAGCTCACTAAGGGAGTTCCTAAACATGTTGACGATCCATAATAGCAATAGCAGGGTAAAGGAGAATAGAAGCTTGCCACAAATAAATACTATGACAAAAACATGTGAGGAGAGAAGGAAGAGGAAGGGGGAGGGATTTCTAGGGCTCATCTTTTTTATAGTTTTTTGGTGTTTTGGGGTTTCTTAGGGTTTCGAAAGTATGTGTGAACTCATCCAAAGCAATGCCTAAGCCACCAAATATCGCGACCGTTATCAAAGTAAAGGGTATAGTTGAGCTAAATGACTTCAATAATAATAACAATAAATAATAGTATTTCAATAATTTGTGGTAAGCAAAGTTCAGAAAAATCATACGTCATGTAATAGTTCAATTGGGCGGAAAAAATCATTTGTCTTTAAGAGAAGTTGAAAGAACAGATTCGCTGTCGAAAGCAAAGATTTGCTATTTTCCCATTGATTTTCACACGGTTCATTTTTTTTTTTGAAAACAAGCTGGTATGAGTTGAAATTTTATAAATGTCATTGACTAAAAGTTAAACTTGACACATTAATGTTTGACATTTTTTCGGTCAAAAGGCGGTGTTTATGGTTAATTACAAATAAACTAAGAGTAAAAAAAAAAGAAAAAAAAAGACTGTCCAACCTTTTCTTAAGCAAGAGCTGTAGGAACAAATATGTCTTTTTTATAAATTCCAAAATAATGTAAAGGTCTCAATGGCGAAATTTGTTTCCATCGTAACTTGAGCATCTTTATTTTTTGCAGATTTCTTTATTTACAATAATCCAATGTCAATTTCCCAAAGAAAACAAAACCAGAAAAAAATAACAATAACAAATAGAATGAAATAAAAAATAAAAAAATAGCAAATAGATAGCTATCTAGGTCCAAGTTGTTCCGATACAAGAGGGACAAAACTGTATTCTGAACTTAAAGCCGAAGATAAATTTTCGTTCAGCTGGAATAATTTTGGCATCGGTGACAATTTAAATTCTTTGTCCCAATTAACATTTCCACCTGCTTTTATTTCTTCCAGTCTTCGAGTTACTTCTTCCATCGATGGTCGCAATTCGCTTTCAGTCTGAGTACATAATTGTGAAAGATGAATAAACCTTGTTGCCGCTTCTGAAGGATAATCTCCATTCAAATTTGGGTCTACAATATCTTCTAATTTGCTGTGCTCCATATGGATGTTTACCTGAAACACACACAAAAAAAAAAAAATAGGCACCGAAGTTAGACGGGCAGAAAAAAAAATTATAATCGCCAAAAAATACTTTCATAACAATCGATGACAAAAAAAAGTGGTCAAGTCAAGTGGGAATTATAGTTGTAGCAAACTCGGTCGTAGTTGAAAAGAATATTAGACACCATTCAAACATTGTTTTAGACACATTTAAAAAATATAAACAAGCGCACATGGATCGTTAACCCTAATTGTAATTTCTTTTACAACTTTTTACAAGTGAACAATACCCAAAACATCCAATACCCTATATTTTAAATGTGGAATTGCCAATAAGGACAATGGTCACAATGTTGCAAGTTTATTTAAGCACCCAACAATAAATGCAAGTGGTCGATTTCAAGTTTTAAAACTTATCACAACTAATATTTACAAAGACTTACCCAACGAACCAACGTTATTTTTTCATTAGTTTCACCCGTTGCCGAACAAACGCTATCGGCCATAACAATGGGACGGCGTCCAGTTATTAGTTCCATGAGAACTACTCCAAAACTAAAAAAAAAAAAAAGGCCGACAACAAAAATAAAATATAATATTGTTAGGAGGGCAAAAATGCGACAAGGAAAAGGGTCTCTATGACGTTCCCATAATGTCATTACATTGTTCAATTTGATGTCCATGTTAGGGATTCAGGAAATTTTTCCATATTCGTATATTCGTGTGAAACATAATAACCCAAAGTTATTGTTGTTGTTGTTCTTAAACAATATCATGGCACTACTTGCGACATTATCTAAATTGACAAACATTTAAATTCACAACTCCCAACCCCAAAATCCTTTAAATACAAAAACTTAAATAAATTTTCGCCTTATTAAATGCTTAGAACCATCATATTGCCGATGATGATAGATATGCTTTCCTTAGGAATAATAGAAGCAAAGGGAGAGAGAAAAAAAACAAACAAACCCGTTAATTACCTGTAGACGTCACTTTTTGTTGAGACCTGGTTAAGAGACCTATACTCCGGATCCATGTATCCAATAGTTCCTGCGACACGTGTCGACACGTGCGTTTGGTCATCGATCAACGGCTTCAAGAGACCAAAATCTGCAACTTTCGCCTGAGAAACAATACACAAAACGGGTCGAATTAAAACGAGAACGGAAAGTAATTAAAATATTCGTACGGTTTTTGATTGTTTTTGCCACTCCAGTGTTGTCGTATCATGGTCGCCAATATTTTGCGATATCATACGCTTGTGATTCTGTGATTAAAAGTACGAAGTCATAAGATACTTTAACTATCGTAATTGTAAAGATGCGTAGCGTATTGTAAAGGCCGTACACTTTTCGATACGCTACAAGTCAATAGTGTAGCACTACACTGTGTATCGCTATTAGGGTTAATAAAATTTTCGCCACTTAAAACATCTTTTCTCCGTACACACTTGTCCGATTTTCACATGGAGACCGCCGATAGGAAGGTGAAAATCTTGCCTTTCAATCGCAACCGTCAGATCCCCAATCCAACAAGAGTGTACGGAGTAAAGATGCTAAAAGTGGCGAAAAAAACATTAACAAGGTGTAATACAAGGTGTAATTTTCGAAAAACACATCGTGCTGCTGATCTAACGCTACGCGATATGCATCGCGTTACGCGGTAGGTAAATCGTATCATGTACGTACATTTAACTCAGGAACTATAAATACTTTTTATTATGTAATATGTACTACAGAGTACAGATTAAAGAAGTACAAGTACGCAGATCACCTCTGTTTACTGTGTTTTAGAGATATTCCGTAACCGGCGGTAGATTTGGCTCTCCGGAATCCACAGATGTGCATTTCAAATTTTCAACCATTATTATAACTTTTTGCAATGTGGTAAAATACGATTTAAACCTATTATACTTTTTTAATGCATCTAATACAAAACTACAGTACAGTATGCTCTCAACAGAGTTCAAACTCTGAAGTTTCATACTTCGCGGAAAAGTGCGCACTAAAAAAACAAAAAACGAGCAGTCGATAAATATTCCGCCGTTTTCCCTCACTACTGTTCTGAACCCTCACCTGCATATTCGCGTCCAAAAGAATATTCTCGGATTTGACGTCGCGGTGGATGACTGGCTCCTTCGCAAAACTGTGCAAATATTGGAGACCGCGCGACGACCCGAGCGCGATTTCCAAACGCTGCGCGAAACTAAGCGGAACGCCGCCCGTACCTACGGATGCAAAATACATAAACGACAAAATGAATCAATAAACAAACAAATCAACGGACGCAACTGTGGGGGATACTGTACTTTTCGCATCGATTGAACCGATACTCGATGTGACGATGCGATATTGTCTGCTATATAGTTGCGACACGACATAAAGAGTTGGGCTATATAGAAAAACGCACGATACCAACAAAAAAAAGAGTGGATTTACATGAGATTTTACTTGGATCAGCCATCAAATGTTGTTTTAGAGTCCCGTTCTCCACAAACTCATAGACAAGAATTTGCTCTCCCTTCTCCGTGCAAAATCCCTTTAGACCCACAAGGTTTTTGTGGGCCATAGGAGCTATTAATTTAACCTGGAATCAATCAGAAAACGGCAAAAAAATGAGTTAAGTGGCTAGACAATCTATCCTCCCTCCTCTCTCGGGCTTCCACCCTTGCTCATAACCATTCTCGCTCAATCCTCAAGTTTTTAACATACATCTCCTTCCTCCTCCCCCTCTCCTCCCATTCCTCCCTTCCTCCTTTCATTCTCTTTCGGCCCCATCGACCGCCGATCCTCACCTTCCCTTCCGCCCTTCCAACCCCTCCCTCGCTCCTCGCTAGCCTCATCCGAAAACTCCTCGTTGAGGCCTCCCTACACATCCCTCGCTTAACCCCATCTCTCCTCCCCATTCGCCCTCCCCATTGATACCCTCCACCCTCCTCGCCCTCCTCCTTCCTCCTTCCTCCTTCCTCATCTATCCCCAATTTACCCTCCTCACCCCCCTCCTTCCTCAGTTCCACACATTCCCCCTCCCTCTCCCTCTTCCCCATCCCTCCTCCCTCGCCTCTCCCCCCCCTCTCTCCCATCTCCCTCTCCCTCCGCTCTCCCTCTCTCACCTCATCTTCGAACTCTTGGTTGTGCTCTCCTTCGTGCACTCTCATCGCTCTCTTCACCGCCCAAATGGACCCCCCGTCGACCGATACCCCTTTGTACACCGTCCCGTATCCCCCTTTTCCCAATTTATTTTCCTCACTAAAATTGTTCGTTGACTTTTGGATTTGGTCAAAAGTCAACGCCATGATGAAATGGCCTCCTGGGAGTTGGATGACATTTCCTCCTCCTCCTGGAGGGTGGGATGACGTAAGCATCCCTAGGAAGTTACCTACAAGGGAAGGGAGGGGGAGGGGAGAGGGAGGGAGGGGAAAGGGGGGAGGGGAAAGAGAGGAGGGTGTCAGTGTGGATAAGGCGTAGACAAGAGGAGAGAGAGAACTAGAGAGGAGAGGAGGAGAATAGAGAGGAGGGAGGGGAGGGCGAGGAGAGAGATGAGGAAGAGCACGTGTTAGTTTTTTTGATTGTGAGGTTGCTCTCTCTTTTACTCTATCATCCCCTTCCCTCCTATCTCTTCCCCCTCTCCCACCTATGTCTCCTCCCTTTCCCCCCTTCTCTATTTCCCCATCCCTCTCCCCTCTCCCTACCTTCCCCATCTCTCTCCCCCCTCCCACTCCTCCCCTCTCCCTCCCCCTCTCCCCCCAATCTCTTCCTTTCCCGTCTCCCCCTCCCGCTCCTTTCCCCTCCCCCCCTACCCCCCCACCTGTCCCCCCTCCCCGCCGCTTCTCGCTCCCCTTCCCCATCCACCTCCCCCTCTTCCCCTCTCCCCTCCACCCTTTTGCCCCCTTCCCTCCTCCCTCTCCCTCTCTCCCTCCATCCTAATCTCCTTGCCTCCCTCTCACCCGCTTTCGTCCATTCCTCTCAGTCTACAACTCTCTGTCCCTTCCTCTTTACCTCATTCCCTCCCTTTTCCCCTCTTCCTTTTTGCTTCCTACTTTTCTTCCAAAATGTATTTAACCCACAATATTTATATGTACCTTTTTCCATTTGATTCTCATTCGATTTTTTCTTACGACACATCCAGAAAACGAAAAATGCTAATAACCCCAAAATAATGGCTCCAACGGGAATGGCGACTCCAATTACTACAATGTTCACTTTGGAACTTGATTTTTGATCACCTGCTTTTTGAATCAAACCAACAACGTTGAAAATGAAAAACAAGTGTTAGGAAGGAAACATGATAGTTAGATTTAGACACGTCTCTACTATTTGCTTCTTCATCTAAACATGTAATGCAATGTGATGTTTGATGTCCCGTGTCCAATGTACAATGTCTAATGTCCGATTTCGAGGGTCCAATGTCTGATGTCTATTGTCCAATGTCCAATGGCTAATGTCCAGTATCTAATGTGTAATGTCTAGTGTTCAATTTTTTATATCCAATTTACAATGTCCAATATTTATTGTCCAATGTCCAATGACTAATTTCAAATGTTTGGTTTCCAATGTCCAATATGGAGTGTCTAATGTTCAACGTCCCATGTCTAGTGTGTAGTGTTGAGTGTTCAATGTCCAATGTCCACATCCAATGTTTATTGTCCAACGTCCACTGAGTCTAATATCCACTTCCCAAATTCCTATACCAATGTCGAATTACCAATTTCCAATGACCAATCTCCAACCTATAAAGTCTTGTGTAATGTTTAATATATAATGCTTGAGAGTCAATGTCAATGGTTTGGTGTTCAATATGCCAGAGTGCTCAATGTCCAATATCGATTTTCTAATGTCCAACATATGAGGTCCAATCTCTACTGCCCAATCTCCAAATGCTAATGCTTGATGTCCTATGTTCAAAAGGTCCACAAAAGTTCAGAAAAATACCCATAGGTGGAGGAGAAGTTACTGGTGGTGGTGGGAATATTTTCATGGCCGTTGGAGGCAGGTTGGAAAGGGGAGGAGGGATCTTTGGTGGAGGAGATAAGGAATGAGAAGGGGGCGGAGGATGAGGAGGAGAAGGAGGGGGAGGATTTGGTGGAGGAGTGTAGCCGACCGCTTGTATGGAACAATTTCCAGTTGTTATGTCGACGGCTTTGGATATGAGGAAAGTTGTGTTACCGTTTCCGTAAACATTGAAATTTCCTGTATTAACAAAGTCAATGGTGTGAATATATAAAATTAATGTTGTGAATAGAGTTGGATCCACTTTAAATTTTGTTGGTAACCAGAGGAATTTTAAAAGTTCCGGAAAATTTGTAAAGCAAGTGGTCCTGTTTGAGATAGTTTGTGGAATGAAAACAAGCTACCTCATTGAAATAGTAAAATAAAAATTGGTTTTTTTTTTTTCTTTTTTTTTTTCACCGCCATTCGTTCTAAGACTACCACCAAAACCATGAGTGAAAATCACTGCAACAACCAAAAAAGCATAAAAATAGTTTCAAAATGGTTTCAAAATGGTTCCAAATGATTTTTTGGACGCATAAAAATCCAATAGAAGCTTATCTGATTTTCTTTTCTCACCTCCGTTTGCGTTTGTCATAACTGTCCCAAACTCTTCCGTACAATAAAAAGTTGCTTCTGAATAATAATTGTCATTTAAAGTCCATCCTTGTCCGCCTGGATTCATAGCCATCCCAATTGCTGTCATAGCCATAAAATTTATAATTATATCTCCCTCGGTATCATTATTCGGAGAAACATATTTTGAATCGGAATAAAATGGGCCGCAAGTTCCAAGACAATTTGAATTTGGGTACGTAATCCAAGAATATGGAAGGGATATATTATAACCTGTAACTTGGTAATTCTTATATGCACAAACACAATCCTCAGCAGGTACCTATCCACAAAAAAAATAAAAATAAATAAATAAATAAAGAAATAAAAAAAAGATTTATTTTTATTTTTTATTTAATAAAGAATCTGATAAGAAAACGATCAGAATCTGATCCGAAAACGAATGAACTTGAAAAGTTTTTTGTTTTTTTTTGTTTTTTTTTGTTTTTTTTTGTTTTAATTTCACGTTTTTTTTTTTTTTTTTGTTATGACAAACCTCAACAAGTATTTATCCACAATAGTAAAGAATTTGATAATTAGAAAATGAACGAACCTAAGCATTTGTTTTGTTGTTTTTGAATTTCAAGTTTTTCTTTATTTATCTTGTTACGTGTTTCATTTTGTTTTCTAACTTATTTTGTTTATAATATGGCAAGATTTTCAAGTAATATTTTTGTCCTTTTCGTTTATTTCACATTTTAGCCAAAAGGGTACATGGGAAATTACAAAGAAGGGATAAAAAGTTATAGTGAGGTCGAAGAACGCAAAAAAAACAAAAAATAAAAAGGAAGGTTCTCTCTCTCTCACTTACCTTCCCTCAAAAAACTCTTTTCTCTCTCACTTCATCTCAAATTACCCACTCCCACTTTCACTCTCCCCATCTCCCTCTCTTTCCCACTTAAGTTTATTTCCTCCATCTTTTCTACTTCCTCATCTTCTTTTTCCTCTGTTTTCCCTCTCCTCCTCCTCTCCTTCACTTTTGCCTCTCTTTCCCCCTTAACCTCTCCCCTCAAACTCCTCCTCTCCATATATCTCCTTATCGCTTTCTCCCTCCACCCATTCCCTCCTCCTCCTCCCTCTCCTCCCTTTCCCCTCCCTTTCCCCTCCATCTCCCCTTCGCTCCCCCTCCCATTTTCCCAGCCCCTCTCCCTCTCCTCCCCCTTCTCCCAAACTCACCTCCACCTCCGGTGACGTCATCACATAATAGAATCCCCTCTCGTCCAATGGGAGGCCTCCTTTTATCGCTCCTCCCACCACCTCATTCACCGCTGTCGTATTCATCGCGGAACCCACCGACATGCTGACGTCATCATACTCTTCGGCCGACAAACTTACGTTTTTGCTGACGTAAGCAGCTCCCGGACCGCGGGAGTAGAACTGGGTGGCCAATCCCCAGTAGCCCGTGACGGAGGGAATCTTGGGGGCCGTACTGTTTTGTCCCAAAGATTGTACGAATGTACGGATGAGAGATTTAGTGGAATTGTACGGATTCCAATTTCCGTACCATATGAGGTACACTGTCACCCCACCGGACGCAACTTTTCCTCCATTGAAATAAAATCCATTTAGCTCTCGGCCCCAAAAAGTAGTGATTAACTCTCGGCGAGAAAAATGGGTATTAAGGGGGGAAATAGAGGAAATTAAATGGGTGTTTGAAGAAATCGAATGATTTTTTGAGGAAATTGAATGAGTTTTTGAGGAAATTGAATGAGTTTTTGAAGAAATTGAATGATTTTTTGAGGAAATTGAATGATTTTGTAAAGAAATTAAATGGGTTTTTGAGGAAATTGAATGAGCTTTTGAGGAAATTAAATGGGTTTTTGAGGAAATTAAGTTATTGGGTAATTTTTTTTTGGGGTTTTGAGAATCCCCACTTGTGAGATTTGGGAAATTCAAAGATTTTGTGAGTGTGGATGTATGGAATGGTTGGAGGGTTCTAGTGGAGGTTGTAGGGAGGGGAGAGGAGAGGAAGAGGAGGAGGAGGAGAGGGAGAGGGAGGAGAGGGAGAGGGAGGAGAGACAAGAAAAGCATCATTGCCACACTATTTTTTACCTTTAATGGCTGCCTTCCTTTTTTTGATTTTTGGTGTTTCAGTTAAAAATTGAGAACCGATTTTGATTTGAAATCTCAAATTTGAAAAACTGCCTCCATTTGTTTTTTTGTATGTGAAGGTTCAAAAATTCAAATTTCCTAATTTCGTGCGGTCGCGGATTTTCGTGCGGTCGCGGACTTTCGTGCGGTCACAGATTTCGTACGGCTGGCGGATTTTCGTGCGGTCGCAAATTTTCGTGTCATCGTTTTTTTCAAGTTCTTGACATCACTTTTGTCGTGTGACGCACTACAAAACAAAATAATTTTGTCGGCTAGCGGAGCCTTAAGGGATCGGGCCGTTAGTTTGACCGCTTGAGTTCGGCACAAACTGTTTAAAAGTATAGTACGAAAAAAATATCGCACGTGTAGGAATTTGCACCGTACGTGTAAGGGCTGCGCTCTCATTGGCTCATAAACCGCCTATTTTGAGTCGGAAATCGTACAGTACAGTACACCGTGAATCGCCATTAGCGTTATGTTTTTTTGCCAATCGACATGTCTTTTCCCCGTACACACTTGTCGGATTGTGGATCTGACGGTTTCAATTGAAAGATAAGATTCTCAGCTTTCGATTGGCGGTCCCAAAGTGAAAATCGGACAAGTGTATACGGAGAAAAGACATTCTGATTGGCAAAAAAACGTTAACGCTAAATAGCGATTCACGAGTGTGTCTCTTGTACTTTCGTACTATAGACAGATTTAGTCCTTTTATTCATTTTCGTATTTTAGTGTAATTTAACAAATACCACATTTTGGAAACTATGGTTACAAATTTACAATGAATATTTTGTCTTTAGGGATCAGGTTCGGGGAGCCTGCAGATAAGGCGGGAGGGCTCGGAGTACTAATGTCGGTGTTCTGTCGGATTGTCGGCACTTACACGACAAAAATGTCGACACAGATACGACAATATTGTCGGCACAAACATGACAAGGTTGTCGGCAGCCACGTCACAATCTATTCGGCAAGTCTCGTTGGCCGAGCCACAGACGGCAAAGATTTTCAAGCGTAGGATATTTGCAATTTTGCACACAACTATTTAATATCTAAAATTAAAAATTTAAATGATACACGTGGCATACAATCCGAAGCCTGCAAAAGCGGGAATGTCTTTGACAGGACCACGCAGGACCCGCTGCCAAAAGTCGCAGGATTTCAGTTTCTTTTTGTCGTTTTATTTCGCGCGACTGCAAGTGGACAAATTAAAAATTTCAGCAATTACTTTTATCAAGTGGCTGTCACATTCACGATATCTAAACATTTGAGATCGTACCTACTCTGGAGTATTCAAAACATACTGTACACCGTCAATCGCTATTAGAGTAAAGGAATAAATAGCGTAAAAAAAAAATTAGTGTTATTAACACTAATCGGGATTTTTTTTTTTTTGAAAAAATATATATATACTAATTAATCCCTAACTGTAATTTGGGTTGTCCTGAATAATAAATGCCCGTCCTTTCGATGTCTACATTAATCTGTGTAGCCGTACAAAATTTGACAATTCGTACGCCGTCGTGCTGTTCACACGGTCGACGGACGAACATATGAGAACGTGATTTTTGTCGACGAGTTTGCGTATCTTTCTTCCAGTGCACATTCACATGTGTGCGCAATAATGTTAAGTGTCTTTTTATGCTTTCCTAATTCAAAAAGTACAATTTTGTACGAATATTCCCTGTCCGTACGCCACACTATTTCCATCGCAGTGTACTTTCCTTATTAACGCTAATTGAAAAAAAACCTAATTAGAATAATGGAAAAAATAAAATTATGGATTGTATTTCGGATTTTTTTTTTTGAAAAAAGGGCACCGAATTGGCGTTATATACTCTAATAGCGATTGACGGTGTAGTTGTTCAATTCGTACGTCGACGTAAATTTCGTATAATTTTCGCTGTACGATGTACAAAATGTACGGAAAATGTCCCCTTAACCCTAAAAAATCCTTAAAAAATCTTAAAACGTAGGGACAATATACGGATATACCAAACTATACGGAAAGTGTACCCTAAAAATTCTAAAAGTACGGAAAATGTAAAGCAGTTGCACTGAAATAGACGGGATTGTACGGAATGTACGAGAATGTACCCTAAAAAACCCTAATATCCCCCCATAAATAACCCTAAAAAGTACGGAAATACATGGACACTATACGTAAGTGTAAGGAAATTTTAATGTAATAGAACTCAAATATACAAGAGACAGGATAAATTGAAAAGCACGATGGTAAACCATCTGAGTCCGGGGGTACAAAAGGGGTGGCATAGTCAAAACTGAAAAACTACAAGCAGGGCAATAAAAAAACAAAGAAAGCAACGTGAACACATAAAAATGGCAAGTAAAATAAAAGCACCCAAACTCAAAATGAAAAGCACGGCAACTCACTAAACCAAAACCAAATATACGGGAATGTATGAGAATGGACCTTAAAAACCTTAAAATCATAACCGTCAAAAGTACGGAAATATAGGACATTGTGCAAAAATGTACGGAAAATAGACGGCATCTGTACTGAAATATACGAGAATGTACAATAATGTACGAGAATGTACTTTAGAAACCATAAAATCCCCTTTAAATAGCCCCAAAAGCACTTAAATGCACGGACACACCACGTAAATATACAAAAAAGTACGGGTACATAGTCGGGTACGCATTTTATTAATTTTTCAAAATCATTAAATGTGAATCGTACGTAGTATTTGCGCTTTCGTTTTGTGCGTAATATGCGAATTGAACAACTATGATTCAAAAGAATGATATGATATTGCAGAATGGATAGGACACGTACGGCACACGTGCGGAAAGCCTAACTATACACCACACTAAACCCTAGGGAGAATACATGATAGAGAGGGACCACTCACACCAACTGTCAACGAATCACAAAAAACAAAAACAAAAAACCAAAGTGGGTATAATACGGATAAAATAAAAAAAAGAAAATCATTTAAAGACTACAAAAGTCAACGAACCAAATAAGCACCAAAAGAAGATGAGTTTATTCCAAAGTGAGAGTGGCAATAAAGAGAAGGACGGACTATATAGTCAGGGGTGGATTTGATATTTCAACAAAAATGTTTTTAATACTTATATTCCTAACATACGACAAAATCCTTGGTATAATGGTTAAGTACTTTCATACCAAGGTACACATTTGTACATTTAAAAAAAATAGTTATTTTTTTTACCACTAACACGTGTAGAAACACAAGTAGTGTAACACGTGCTCACAAAATTTCATGGATAAAACGTTTTCGTTTGAAAATATTATTCAAAAAACAAAAAATAAAGATGATTTCAACTACTCTTCCTATGGTGTTCCGCCAAAAGCACGTCATGTACACCTTGACCTTTCCGCAACCAGTAGTGTGGGAACTAATACTTATTCTTTCCCTTAAGGCTTCCTTTCGCACCATACGGTCTTCCTCTTCCTCCTTGGGGCGACTTTTACAACCCTTTGTTTCCTCTTATTCTCTATGTAGTGATGGGTTCCTCGGCATCACATCAAGGAGGAGGAAATCCTTCCGGTGGACCCTTGGTCGTGGTCGTGGGTATCCTCCTCGTCTAATGCATTATCAAAGCAAGTCCTTCCTCTTACTTCAACAATAGCAAGTTAGCAATTCACATAGTAGAATTCTATGATCTAAGACCCTGGTTCAATTTCCACAGTACCTAGTCAATTTCCACCACAAGAACAAAGCATGACTAATTTCAATGCAAATAGGTAACCACACTAATAGATGTCCAAGCCAAATCAATGACTCATCATGCACAATTCGCAAGTGTTGAGTTTTCCTGGTCGAGTCTAAGTCTATCTTTTACAAGTCTAAGTCTGTTTTTATACATTTGCAAAGATGTCAACAAGTTTAGTTAAACAATGAGATGGTTGTACTAAACAATAACTCATGGTACAAATGAACCATCATGGCCCCATACCTTTATTGCTATAGTGAAACTTCAAAAAAGCTCATCGATATCATTTCACCATCATTTGCATGCAAGCATTCAATGAGAAGACTACACCGCCTATCGTTAGTAAAGCAAAACATATTTTTTGGTTTGAACCCTGTGATGGACCGCTAGATGTTTCTTTTGAGGCAAGCAATCGAAAGGTAATGGTCATACCCTTCGATCGTGACATCACAATTGAAAATTATAAAAATTTGTGACGAGGGAATGAACTTTGAAGCCCAAAAATGTTTGACTCTAACAACGGTGGGCGGTGTACCAATTGAGACGAATTCACAACATGGGATGCTGATTTCAAACGCGCTATGTGGCGGTAGCTAATTGACTTTCCTGTTTATTTGGGAGATATTCCGTAATCTTTTGGTAAACCACACACATGGTGCAAGCTGATTCGATGGCTCTTTATCGCAGTATGAACTGGCCGACACTTGAGATTATTCCATCTGTCAACGGACTTACAAATCTTTCACCAAAAATATTATGTTGGCTTCTTGAACGTACCATTTGGTGATGCACGTAAAAATACATCTCTTGTTCACAAGACGCTGACTCCCGACATCCCACATACAGTTTAGTTCCTTGTCTGTTCATTACACGTCTTACCATGTTTAGAAAGTGTACTAAATGGTACAATTTGTAGTCTTTCATAACCAACTGCTTAACTCACTAATATGCGTGGATTGAACTTAGTACCGAGCCAATCCTAGCCCAATTCAAACCATAGAAACAGGATACTAGAGTCACCTTGTGCTACTCTATTGTTTGGTGAACTTTAGTGAGCTCAATACTAACTATAAGACGAGACTTTACGACCTAGAATCTTTTTCGAGTTTGTAGCTTCCATATGGAGCCTGAATAGTGTAGATGTCATGTCTGCAGAGTATAAATACTAAAGCAAGTTTAATGGTGCAGTTAGTACAAAAGGACACCAGCAAGTTTAATGGTGCAGTTAGTACAAAAGGACACCTTGTATCGCTATTCGCGTAAAGATTTTTTTTGCCACTAAATTCAACTTTTCTCCATGCAAGCTGATCAGAAGTTTGGATTCTTACCTTTCAATCGCAACCGTCGGATGAACAATTCGCCAAGTATGCACAGAGAAAGATGTTTCAAGTGCGAGAAACTTAACAAGCGATAAAAGATTCTACCTGCCGGAGACACTAGTATATGGATCGAGCAGTAACAGTGTCTTCCGAAATTGTCGGAGTGATCAGTATGAAGAAAAAATCATGGCCGAAACTGAAAAACTACCAGCAGGGGAATAAAATAACAGCACAACAAAAACAAAAAGAAAACAACAACAAGGAAAATAAAAGCACCCAAACTCAAAATGAAAAGCACGACAATTGACAAAACCAGAACTGCAACCCCAACCCCAACCCAATTAAATAACTACGAAAAGCAACCCCGTAAGTCCCCCCATCCCGGGGGAGCACGTTGAGGGAGTTCCGGAACCCGGCGACGATCCATAGCCGCAACAGCCGATCAGAGGAGAATATACGGTTCCAAATAGGGATTGGAATGCTTAGTACAAGACGAAGTATACATTACAGTTCTTTGCATTACCATGAAAACTGTTGATAGTCTCTAGTGTATAGATTAGCCAATGACACTTGAATAAATTTAGGCATTTTGTACATTCAAAATTGAGAAACCTATAGTGAAGGCTAATCCATTTCTCAATTTTGAGCCTTAATATATCTTATTGCCCATATTTGACGGAACAAACTATCTTTTCTTGGAAGATATACCGGAATGGTACATCGTGTATCACTATTAGTGTTAAAGTTTTTTTTGCCACTAAGAAAATCTTCTATGCGCACACTTTCAATTTTTGATTGAGACCCCCAATACGAAAGTGGGAGTTTTGCCTCTCAATGGCAACGGACAGATAAACAATCGGACAAGTGTTCATGGAGAAAATATATTTTAAGTGGCGAAAAAAACATTAACACTAACAGCTATACACGGTGTACTCCATGGAAGCAATGCTTATGAGCAAAATGGAAAGCTCACCGGCACATTTGTGGAGAGGAAGAAGTCAAACATTTGTTGTTTAAAATAAACTCAAGCACTATGTGATTGAGGAATCGGTAATGGCCCGCATCTAAATTAAGAATGCATCTCAATATGGAAAGTTGTATATATATAATTATAAAACAACAAATGAACAAGAATAAGTTAACAACATCTCTAATTAATCATCTCTAGTTATCGATTACGGAACCGATATAATCATCCATGATATAAAACCATGATATTAATCATTATAAACTTGGTTATTTAGGTTAAAAAGCTCCCAAAAATAGTCAAATCAATATCAATCCTCACAAAAAGTGCCTTTAAGCAGGTAGGTAATAATAAAAATGTAATTATTCAGTTAAGAAGGAAATATAACAAATATTTTTCTCAGTTACGGGGAGATATAAGAGATAAGAATCTAGAAAAATGACGATACTCACGAAACAAAAAATTCAAAACACCAATTTTTTTTTTCTAGACCTCAAACGGACTTACCTAAAATCAAATTGACAAATAAATTACTTCAAAGGAGAGAGAGAGAGAGAGAGAGAGAAAAAAAGTGAATTCCTCAATTTCTAAAGTACAAAAACTGTACCTACAGAGGAAAAACAAAAAAGTTGTCAAGTCCTTTACAACATGTGTTGTTAGAAAAAGAAAAAAAACTACCAAACTTCTAAACTACATTGTAAATACGAAATCATAAAAAAAAAAAAAAAAAGACAAACTATCCCCACAATTTTCAGCCTCGATATAGAAGAAAAACTCCCAAACACTACATCTTGTAACATGAAGAACATGTGTACTTGCCTTTTTTCTTCCCGTTTATTTCGTTTTTTCTTCGTTTTTTTTGTTTCTCCTTCGTTTTTTTCAGTTTTTCCGTCGTTATCTTTTGAATTTTCTTCTCCTTTACTTGTTTTTTCTTCATTTATTTTGTTTTCCCTTCATTATTTTTATTTTTTTCGTTTTTTTGTCTTTTTTATTTTTTTTATCGTTTTTCACTCTCGAGCCTTCAACTTTTCTTGCAAAAAGCCCTCGATGTGTTCCAAGCGCCAGCTGTCAATCCTGGAGCAATCAGAAGCCAGAAGGGAACCACATTAGCAACAAAGGGGGAGAGGGGGGGGGAGAAAGGAGGGGGGGAAGGAGGGGGGGGCGGGGGGGGGGGAGAGGAGGAGGGGAGGGAAAACAGGAGGGAAAGAGGGAGGGAGGAGCGTGCCGACCGATCCGTGCCGGTGCAAACACCGATCGACCAGGATCAGTTTGCACCGGATCCGCCTCCGTTTCATGGTAAGATCAGGATTCAGCGATCAGGTGCAACGCCGCCAGATCATCAGGTGCGGATCAGATCAAAATTTCCGTGCAAAACAAAATCATCCAGAAAAATCGTCAAATCAAAACGTCAAATCACGTCAAGGAGATCCAGTTTCGAGAAACAAATCCGAGGCAAAATCAAGACAAAATTTGGGGAGGGGGTAGAGGGACGCCTTCTCCTCTATGAACCTCATAACAGGGGGGTAGAAGCCCATCCTCCTCATGCACACTTCCAGTATGGCGGAAGAGAAAGTTTTCTGCTTCAGGTGAAAACAACAAAAAAATATTTTTTCGGGATTTTTTAGGGTTGCTTTAGGGTTTTTTTGAGGGACAGGTGGAAGGTAACTGAAGGTTGAGTTTTTCTGACCCGGGAGGGAGGGAGGGAGGGAGGGAGAGAGAAATGAACAAAGAAATACAGTTGGAAGGCGGGAGAGGAACGGGAAAAGAACACAAAAGAGGGATGGATAGAGATTTTCAGAAATAATGAACCTTTGCATCGGTCATCATCTGTAGAGGAAGACAGAGAGGTAGAGAGAGGGAGAGAGGGAGAGAGGGAGAGAGGGAAAAGCAAGAGGGGGGAGAGGTACAAGCAAGAGAGATAACGCACCTTTGCATCTGCATCCTCCTCGTCGTCTGCAGCGCAACATTTGCGACAATCTGCTACCAGTTCTGCTTGACAGGTCAGCAAAAGAGGACAAAACAGAATAAGACAAACAGAATAAGACAAAACAGAAGCAAACAAAAAATAGGACAAACAGAAGCCGACAAAGCAAGCACATGGAGCAACTGCATAAAACAAACATTTACTGACAAAATAAGCTTCATAAAACACTAAGAAACACCTTAAAAACACATAAAACATGACAAGCCAGCAGAATAGGACAAAACGGAATAAGTCACCATTGCATAAAACGAATATATACGGACAATAAAACATTAAGAAAAATGTTTAAAACACCATTAACATAACAGGTCAGCAGAATAAGAGAAATAAGAAAATTGAATAGGACAAATACATACAATAAAACCATAAGGGAGGGAGGTAGCGAGGGAGGGAGGGAGGGAGGAAGGAGGGAGGGAGGGAGGGAGGGAGGGAGGGAGGGAGGGGCTCACCTGCATCCTGCATGTTCTTCCAGCAGATTGCGGCTAGAACAAAGGGTAATCCAGTGAACCCTAAAGCCGCAGTTAGTGCTCTATGAGGCTCCACGTGGCTAGCGCTAACACCACACATTACATTGCCAAGCAGAGCGCCTTCATGGCCAGTCGTGGCCGTACTGCCATGGCAACCAACGGATATGGCGGACACTGCTTCTCCTTCTCTTATTAGGTCTGTAGAAGTCAAAAGGTGAACAATCACATCTCATGGCAAGCTCGTTTCTCTCCATTCCGTACAAAAGTACGAAACGGAGAGCATTCGATGGTATTCATTGGCGATAGCGATGCATCCATGTAACAAGTCATAGCTTTAGGTCATGACGTCATCGGCTACATGTTTTGCCGACAGTTCGGACGGTTGTTGAAACGGGAATACTGCTCAAATAGCTTAGATTTTGTATGATGTCATCGTGTCTTTCGTACTAACACCGCCAATCGTTATTAGCGTAGAAGTTTCTTTAGCGTACATGAAAAATTACCGTGGTTTACGCTAATTAAGAATTTGAAAATTTTGAAAAAAAGCATATATTCTAATTGTTTCATAATTCTAATTTGGGTCTTGAAAAAAATAAATGTCGGTCGCAAACATGCTTACACTAATATAGGTATTCTACAAATTCTGACAAATTGTACACAAATCGTACGTTCACACAGTTGAAACGTGGTTGTTGGACGAATATGTGCGAACGTGATATTTGACAGCCCGATTTGATCCCCATTTTAGACCGCACATTCTCATGCGTCCGCGGCTACTAAAACTCATTAATTATAATTTTTCACTTAAAAAGGTACAGGCCATGTGTCGCCTGCCACGCTGAATGCAGGTCAGGTTGAAAATATCCTCGCACGCTCCGTCTGACATCCACCGACATTCAAAGTTTGCCTTGTCCTTTTGCAATTCCGTTTCGAAATTTAGATTTCAATTTTCAAAATCAAAATCTGGGCCGAAAACTTTATGTACGAAACATTAACTACCTCCGGTCGTACAGATATTTCGTACACATATTCCGTTTGTAGATTTTTTTAAGATTTGTAGAATCTGGACTCTAACCTATGTGGCGCCAATCATAATTGAGGAAGGTTTGTTACTGGCCCGACATAATGGAGCGGACTTCTAATAAACGCCGTCAGTAGAATTGTCCGTACATTTACTGGGACCGCCTAATGGAATGTTACCCTGAGTCGATGTTCCATCACGTAGAGTCTGTAAGCCACGTGTTCTAAATTGACCGGCGCCACGCAAGCTACGATCCGATATTGAATATCTCTAAGATTTTTAGCATCGACAAACTTAACTTCAAATCTTGACTTGCGTACCAAGTATTTGCGTACGAAGTAATAATACGACAAAACTTTTTTACTTTTTGTAGACGCCAGCTTGTACGTCAGCTCATTTTTTAGGGTTTTAATTTTCGAACATAACGAAAGTCCTTTGAGAGAAATAGTGTGACGAACAAAAGTTACCGAAAATAGCGTGGCGAGGGAATGTTACGAAATTTATTTTTTATTGTCGGTTGTATTTTGGAAAGCGCGTGTCATGTGCAAATCTTAAGATTTTTCGTTGTTTTCCATCATGACACGTAGCTTAATCGTTCAGCGTATCACGATTTATTTTTTCTGTATCTGCTAACCCACCTCCATTAGGTCATTTGAAAAGCAGAATAAATTAAAAAGCACGATGGTAAACCATCTGAGTCTGGGGGTACAAAAGGGGTGGCATGACCAATACTGAAAAACAACAATAAAAAACAAAAAGAGCGACAAAAACACACCCTAGGAAAAGTTTGTGGAAATTCCGGCTGATCTTGGTCTTGAGTGATTAAAACCAAATTGGAGAAAAGAGCATTTTTGCATTGAAATCTCTTACTAACTAAATAGTGTTTTAGTAGTTAAGAGATAGAATTATTAAGAGTGGAGAGTAGAGGAAACACTTTAATTTGAAGGGTTGAGCCACGAGGGCAAGAGAGCAAGCTAATGTTATGTGGACAGAAGCTTCTTCTAATTTAAAGTTTATCCTTATGTCAGTGTTTTCCAACGTGGATGTATATTTTCCAATGTGTGGAATGTGTGGTTGAAATTGATTGAAGTAATGGGATTTTCAGAGAGGTAGGAAATCCTGTTACAAGCAGGCAGTTACCATGGCTCTTTCATGAAAATCGTCCGTCGCCTACCACGTGCAGGCTCATTCTCTCAAAACTCACGCATTTTTTGAAAGTTTCCCGCTTTGTCTGTGTTGCCTATAATATTTTGATAATTCACCGACACGCAAATGATTAAAATTCAAATTTTGAACATCGAAAGTTTGGAAAATGGTTTCCCTCCTTTTTGTCCCTCTTGGGTTTTTGTATTTGGTATATATATCTGGCATTCGGTCCACCAATGGCAGTGTCTTTTCACATTCTCCAGTTACCTTGGCATTTGCATCTCTATTATTTGCTTTGCATCCTTTTTTGGCCAAAATGTTTTCTTTATTATTGCAAATATGTGGCCTATTACTTCCCATATTACCACTTTTTTTGAGCCGAAAAACACAGCTACAGCCGGATTATTGCCACCTCTAGCCGAAGAGGACATGGATTGTAGCGAAACCCAAGAACCCGACCCACCGAGTGAACAAATGGGATCACCCGACGTGGACCCCCTCGTGGAAGGCGCTATTATCGGAGATTTAGACTCACCGTGTGATACATAAAGGAACGTCCCGTTGTCGATCTGAAAAGTTTAACAAGTTTCAACGAAAATTACTTGACTTCGAGTAATCAATTGGATGATCGCCGATTGTCACCAAAATGGAAAGGAAATGCTCATCTCGAGGACTATGAAGAAGTTTCCGCAACATTTTTTGGGGGTGTATCGTACAAGTAAGAGTTTTTACAATTGTCCTTACCTGCATATCGCAAACTCCGGTTGCCTAATTTTTGCGTCGTTAGTTCGCATTATTTGTAATTTAATTAGACATATTGAATAATTTATTTTTGAATATATTCATCTCATATTGTATGTTTATATATGTTCTATTATCCCCCCTCCCCCAACTATTGTCGTTATGATGTGTGGTTCTGCAACCACGTCCAATTAGTTTTTGTTATGACTTCAATCCAATGGACATGCGACGACATGGTGTCGTCGCCTGAATGTGGTGAATGAAAGGCTACCTCAGTGGAATCTCGACAAATGTTGGTGAAATCGAAAAGGCGACGACAATGCATCGTCGCCTCAACGTTGGAAGTTTCGAAAACACAATTCGTGCCGGTTAAAAGTGTATTCGTCACTAAAACGAAAATTATAAGAAATTGTCGAACGAATACGGCGCCCAATATTGAAATCACGTTCTAAATGAAACGTGGGATGCATTGCTTCGTTTTGTCGCCCGATTGTTGGAACAGTCAAACGCATCGGGTAGACGACGAAGTTAATACGTGCCCGAGCATACATAATGTAAGTATCCCTTGCAAGAAATGGTAGTATTTAACATTGTTGTGTACCTTTCATCAAAGTAGGGTTTTGGGCTATTATTTTTTGTACTCTCTCCACTTTCCGTAGCCGCGTCTTCTTCAGTTCTATTTTACTCGCGTCTTTAAAAATACGATATGGAGGGTAGCAGCCAGCAAATTAGGGGACGACGTAGAGTGATGGCTTATCGTCGTGGTTATCCTCCCCTTGTTACGACGACAGCGGAAGAGTAAGCGAGGCAACGGGAGGCGGCAACCCTGTTTGCCATAGGATGGGAAGGAGGAAATAGTGAAGGGAAGGAAAAGGGGGCATTTGTTGAGGTGAGTAGTGAGGAGGAGGTAGATGGTGAGGAATGAAAGGGGAAAAAGGCGACGGTTCAGGAGGGGGAGGGAATTGAGAGTGGGGGAGGATTAGAGAGGAAGAGGAGGAGGATAAGAAAAAAAATGAGGGTTTTAGATGAGAGGGAGGAGGAGGACGAAGGTGAGGGGGGGGTGGGAAAAAATACGTAGTGGGGAGGGAGAGGGGGGTGCGGTATAAGGTGAGGAAGAAATGGGATAAGAGGCAATGGTTAAGGAGGGGGGGGGGGAAGTGAGGTGGGGGGAGGAGTAGAGAGGATGAGGAGGAGGAGAAAAATAAAAATTAGGGTTTTTGATGAGAGGGAGGAGGAGGACGAAGGTGAGGGGGTGGGGGGAGAGAACACATTGAGTGGGGAGAGGGGGGGTGGGGCGTCATTAGGTGAGGAAGGAAGGGGAAAAGACGCGACGGTTGGGGAGGGGGAGGGAAGTGAGGCGAGGGGAGGAGTAGAGAGGAGGAGGAGGAGGATAATAAGGAAAAATAGGGTTTTTGATGAGAGAGAGGAGGGGGAAGGGAGTGAGGCACGGATAAAGTTAGAGAGGAAGAGGGAAATCAAACTAGGAAAAAAGAAAGTTAGTCGATGGAGCGACGAGGATTACGTCCCCTTACGTCCCCTCAACTTCTTATAGCGACGAGAGCATTGTAGAAGGGGAGGAACCGCCGGAGGAGAAGCGTACCCTCGAAGTAAAACATCCCACGGATATTCGGGTATGGAAGGATGTGGATGAGGCCACCACCGAGGACGAGGAAAGTTCGGCTAGCGAGGGACGGCAACGAGAGGATGAATACAGGGATGATGACAACGAGCTCGAGGCGCCTCCCACTTCGAACAAGGAGAGAGGCATTGTACTGGGTAATCCAGGTTCTCAAGCTCATTACCGAATTCAGGATCCGGATTGGTTTTTCCCTCCTCCCACAGGAGAGGAGGAAATGGGCAGTTTTGTGCCTCGGGTCGAGCATTTCATTCCAGTTGCCGAATGGCCGAAACATTGGAAGTATGGTGAACCGTGTTCCGTAAACTCGAGGGAAAATCCCCACCCGGAAATTCTCGACACCCTCCTGGATGTCCCCACTCATCCGACGTGGCTTTTCGTCGACGGTGACGATCGAGGCTCGACGTTTGCCCACATAGGGCAATTCGATCCGGCGGATCCACGACATACATAGATTGTTCATGACAACCGCGGTTTTCGGGTGAATGTTCCCGTGTTATTGCGGCTTCACCATCCGTGGGACCCCCGATGTAAAAGGGACGATAGTTGCAAGCACCACAATCCACCACGATGCACAGCAGAAAGCTCAAAGGATCTTCTCATAGCAACAGCAGGCGCACACAGCAGTAACAGACAAGGTTGCGCTTTATTACTCCAGAGAAGATTACAATATTTAGCGCTCGCTGCGAAGGTCTACTCAAAGAGTTTGTCTCGTTCTACGTCTGTCTCACTATTTAAACTAACTAACTGCTAGTCAACCCAATACTGTACAAATTTACACGTGGACCTTGGCGGTCAACCGAGATCTATCCAAGGTATCCTTCCAGAGCTATACGGTAAAATCTACATTTTGTGGCGTTTTTATACTGCTATGCTGTGTTGCTATGTTGCGCTACGCTATTCTACTAAGTTGCTCTGCTGCTATGTTGCGCTGATTTGGAATCGAAGCTGCGCTGCTCTGCAGTTGCAACTATAGTAGCCGAGTTTCTAGCCACTAAGTTCCCAACCTTGTAACCCTGTTACAGTGCCTCCCACTAAGGATTCAGCGTCCCGCTGAAGTTTGTTTCCTCAGGGAATTTGTAATTTCCGGAGCATGCCGTATGTCTCCTCACGGTACTCCTCGAATTGCTGTCGTAGGGTGTCAAGTTGGTGTTGGAGCTGCTCACAACGAGTCTCCAGCAGCGCAATATGGTGGTTTGCTGTTGCTAAGCGTCTCCAAGTAATTCGCTCCCGAACCCAGTCCTCTTTTCCTCTAGTGGTCAACGCTAAATATTATAATTTCATTGTATTAAATTCATAAAACAACTTTAATTAATGTTTTTTTGGCACCTCAACTCGGTATTAACCTAAACGTTTATCTATTTTGTGGTCCACACCTTATTACAGTAGATATTTATACTAAATGGAATTGTTTTCACCAAAATATCGTAAAATTTTAGGCTAATTGAACCATAACCATAAAATAACATTAATTATAACTATAACTATATACAAAGAACCTACTTGGAGGCGAAACCGTATATATCAAAGTTACTGTAATACGTCGGCTCAACATTGCACTAAGTTACGTTCATTTACTGAAAAATACGTCGGCTCAACATTGCGCTAAGTTACGTTCATTTACTGAAAAATATGACTTTCTTCAGGCGTATATGTTTGACGCTCACACTGCGAACCATGCGGTTGTTGATCAAATATGTGCGAACGTAATTTTTACTATCCGGATTGAAGCCCTTTTAAGACCGCACATTCTCATGCGTCCGCGGCTATTATACATAATGAATTGTACCTTTTTCTTTAAAAATGTACAATTTCGTACGGTCTGACACTATCCGTATACCACACTAACTAAATGATGATTTACTTTCGTTTTGTATTGTACTAAAAAATTAACCCTAAATAGTGTTAAGTAAAATTAGAATGAACTACGCTAATGGAGAGTAAAAAAAAAAATGCAGGACGGCATTAGCTTACACTACGCTAATAGCGATTGGCAGTGTACTTTAACGCGACTTCAATATCCCTCAATTTTTTGAGGAAGTTAGTTTGTACGGTTTTCTGAAAATTTATGAAAACAAAAAAGTCGGTGCTCGGAAATATGTACATTATTCGAACGTTCGTCTGTTGTGGAAGTAATTTTTTTTTCGGTGGGAACAAGCTATGACAGCCTATTCCCACCGAAAAAAAATTCACTTCCGCAACAGACGGACGTTCGAATAATGTACGGCTTTCCGAGCACCGACTTTGCAGATTTCGGAAATTCTCGAAAAACCGTACAAAAGAACTTCCTCAAAATATTGCCGGATATAGAAGTAGGGTAAAAGTTGCGTCTTTCTCTGAAATAGGCCAACGGTAACCCGAAAAGTTGACTAACATCGTAACAACTACTTCATTGTTCTCGCGCGAAAAAGTTGTAAGACTTTTGAGCCACCGTCGTCGTTGAAAATCTGCACGTTTTTTTTCGCGCCTTTGTTTCATGTCGTCAAAGCATGCGAAGTGTCACAGGACACCTTCAATCGGAGTTACGTGCCAAAATTTTGGTGTGAACAAGACCTGTTTTCCGTTGAGTTTTTGGAAAATCATCAGAATGGGCAAAAAGTTACATATGCTCCGGTAGGCATAGGCTATGAGGGTAACATTCCATTAGACAAAAAGTGGGGTTCGTTACTGGACGACGTACGTTTTCGTATAGTGCCGTACATAGCCGTACCCTAAAATTTTTGTTTTCAGACGAAACACCGTTACAGGAAAGCTGTCCGGAAGCTCCAATGATGTAGGCGTAATTCTTGACCGTTGGATGTTTCACTTTTTGAGATCCACGAAGCAATCGCGCACATCATCCAGTGGCCCCCAACTCTCCTCGCGAGGAGAGTTGGGGCCCACTGGATGATTGCCATTCATTACCATTGGTACACGTGAAAAAGCAAAATAATATCTACTTTGAACAAGCGATCACAGGCGTGCACGTCGTACAAGCCATGTGTCGCCTGCCACGGTGAATGCATGTCATGTTGAAAATATCCTCGCACGCTCCGTCTGACATCCACCGACATTCAAAGTTTGCCGCGACCTTCAAAGTTTGCCTCGCCCTTTTGCAATTCCGTTTTGAAATTTAGATTTCAATTTTCAAAATCAAAATCTGGTCGAAAACTTTATGTACGAATCATTAACTACCTCCGATCGTACAGATATTCCGTACAGATATTCCGTTTGTAGATTTTTTTAAGATTTTTAGAATCTGGACTCTAACCTATGTGGCGCCAATCATAATTGAGGAAGGTTTATTACTGGCCCGACATAATGGAGCGGACTTCTATTAAACGCTGTCAGTAGAATTGTCCGTACATTTACTGGGACCGCCTAATGGAATGTTACCTGAGTCGATGTTCCATCACGTAGAGTTTGTAAGCCACGTGCTCTAAATTGACTGGCGCCACGCAAGCTACGATCCGATATTGAATATCTCTCAGATTTTTAGCACCGACAAACTTAACTTCAAATCTTGACTTGCGTACGAAGTACTTGCGTACGAAGTAACCATACGACAAAACTTTTTTACTTTTTGCAGACGCCAGCTTGTATGCCAACTCATTTTTTAAGGTTTCAAATTTCGAACATAACGAAAGTCCTTTGAGAGAAATAGTGTGAAGAACAAAAGTTACCAAAAATAGCGTGGCGAGGGAATGTTACGAAATTTCTTTTTTATTTTCGGTTGTATTTTGGAAAGCGCATGTCATGTGCAAATCTTAAGAATTTTCGTTGTTTTCCATCATGACACGTAGCTTAATCGTCCAGCGTATCACGATTTATTTTTTCTGTATTTGCCAACCCACCTCCTCGAGGTGGGTTGACAGTTACAGAAAAATATGAAGCGAACTCCTCGCAGATGAACATCCGACGACCATTTTTACCTCCAAGACCTTCGGAGAGTATCGACAAGATTCTCTGTAATGTATTTTTTTGTATAAAAACAAAATAGGCGGTACGATTTGGTACGGAGGGTCGCGGATTTCTGTAAACTACGCCACTTTTCGCCTGGTGGAACGTCACCCTTAGAATGTATGGTTTTTTTGAAAATCTTAAAATTCCAAATTAGCGTAGATCACTGTAATTATTCCTATACGCTAAAGAAACCTGTACGCTAATAGCGATTGGCGTAGTGTACCGGAACTAAAATTGAAGTGTCTAATGTACTGTGGACTCTCTTGTTTCCAACAAATATTGGGGTTTGCGCTGGCACACCCTTATTGTTTCAATTTATTCGTCATAATGATAAGAATGTTCAGTTGCAGGAGACTACAGTACTGTACTGTAGTATGGTTCTGAGCTGATTACTGAACAAATATCTCAATTCATCCGTACATGGTTATATGCCGTCTACAATTTTTATGTGCTTGTCGTCCTGGCAGTACAGTAGTTCAGTTTGATTTTGGATTCCGTTTGTCAGTATGTGGCTTTGCTCATTATCGTTTTTTCGATTCCACGATTCGCAAGCTCACCGCTTCAGCATTTATGACGTATCTTTTCCTGTCATTCCTCCTCTCCTCAGTTGGAAAATCTTTATTTCAAAATGTGAGATGGAAAAAACCATCAAGGTACAAAGGGGTTAAAAAAAGAAAAAATAACTCTTCAGTTGACTTGTAGAGATCTTTCATCCTTATTTTATTGGCTCATAGGGTTCCCACACTAGCAAATGTACTGTACTGATTTTTCTGCAGCTGTACGGGTTTAATTTTGTACCTTATGATTGTACGTCGAAAATGTAAGATTGTACGACCTGTAGTTAACGCCACCTCGTCCTGTCATTAATACCTGTACGGAGATAACGCGGAAAGCTTCTCAAATTCAAAGCAAAATACGGTCAAGTTTGTAGAAGTATACTTGGTGGTGTGCACCATTTTTGTCGTACTGTAGATTCCACATGTAATAATGACATGGCTCCACGGTAACCTTCGAAGGTCCCAAATGCCGATGTATACGATTTTTTTCACGTCAATAGGTGTACGATATCCGTTCACAGTACTGTACAGTACACCGTGTATCGCTATAAGGGTTAATAGTTTTTTCGCCACTTCAAACATCTTTCTCCGTACACACATATCGGATTGTGGATCTGACGGTTGCGTTTGAAAGATAAAATTTTCAGCTTACGATTGGCGGTTTCAGAATGAAAATCGGACAAGTGTACACGTAGAAAATATGTTTTAAATGGCAAAAAAAACATTAACCCTAATAGCGATTCACGGTGTACTGTACTGTAGTGTACTGCACTTTACTCAGTTTACTTTACTGCCACTGTAATTCGTACAGTACTGTACTTTTTCGCAAGTGTGCGATCCCTACCAGATTTGTTTGTTTCTGATTCTCTTCATCACTATTGTAGTGTTGTTGACTTATTGAACCAGTTACACATTTTAAAAGTTCAAAAAAATTCTAAGTAGTTTCTTGTCTTGTCATTTCTTCATGTCATGTTTATGTCAAGTAAAAAAATAGTACCTTTTCATTTTTTAGGGTTCCTGTTTGTTGCTGTGAAATATTGTCCGTCTCTTTACACTAGAGGATAAAATTGTTATGACAATATCTCTAATTTATAAAATTGCATAAAAAAAGGGAGTAGCTTTTATCATTTGTTGTAAAACTTCTAGAAATTTTAGAGAAACAGGAATGGATTCTTTGTGTAAAAGTCGCGATGGTTCTCGCAATTCTCCGAAAGGTTCCATGTTTGCAATTTCCGTAATGTACACAACTGCGGCTCTTTGTGAAACTGTTCTGTATCCGTTTACGCCTCTCATGGTGGCCGGTTTCCATGTGACTGAGGATCCACGCAAATTAGGGTAAATATTTTTGTGCCTTTTTTTTTCTGATTCTTTTAATGTTACCATGGTACCGGCTTCCCTGGAACACTGAATTCGCGCAAATGAGGGAACATGTATTTTTATATGTTTATATTTTTGAGTATATATATGTTTTATACGTTTGTACATGTTGAATATATACTGTTTTTTTTTATTTTTTAAGTGTAAGTTACATGATTCTAATCACTGGGTAAATTGGCAGAGCCGGAAAATGTTTGAATTTCTAAATATTTGAAGTCTTCGGAGATTGTTAAGAGTTTAAAAGTATTAAAAGAGTATCTACTAACTATATTGTTAGTTTGAGAGCTTTTTCGGTCAAGCTTTCTCTAAATGTAAAAAGTAGTAGGAATCACAGAAAATGGTAAACCGATATTTGCGGTTTGACCTTTTCATATACAAAAGCTATATACTTTTCCCCATAGTATCATAACCTGAAGAGTAGAAGCTGTATTACAATCATTGGATACGAAGATGATTAAATCTCTATCGCTGTTATGATGCTTGTTTGATTTCCTCCCTTGCCCTTTTCCTCCTCCTTCCCAACCCCTCCCCACTCTCTCCAATACAATTGCATGAGCTTGACGATATTTCAGCTGATGGTAATTGTCGTCTACAAGTTAGTCATCTCATGTATCCCCCCCCTTTTTTTTCCCTTTTTGGTTTGCCTTTTTCTTTTCCACTCTCCCAGTTATTATGCTGGATATATCGCCGGCTCATATTATCTTGGAGTACTTCTGTCTTCAGGTTTTTGGGGGTAAGTGTAGAACTAAAGTTGTTGTAAACGATGAAGTATTTCTTAAGGTTTACTCACACCTTCTTAAGTAGCTGGAACCAGAGCTACATTGTTGAATACTGGGAGAATCATTGTTGAATTATAATCATTGTTGATCACAGCTGTTTGAGTTTTATTGAAGCCTAGGCAGGTTGTCGAGATGTCAACCTGCAGTAGTATATGCTAATGGTATTTTTGATTATCTTTATTCATAACTTTTTTTTCATCTGTAGAGAGAGTCGAGTATCGGTGTATCATCTCTCTTTGATCACAATTCCTCAGTTCGCGAAAGAAACACGTATGGGGTAATGCTTTCTTTTATATCTCTTGTCTTTCCGTCCTTTCTCTTCTTCTACAAATGTATTCCCCTTTGCGGGAGCTTCAATGACAATGTATAGATTTGTTTTCCATCATTTTTGTTTTTTTTCAGGGGAGCGTCGGATCGCATAGGTCGAAAACCGGTACTACTTTTTAGTACTTTTACAAGTGGTGTCACAGCTCTTATTTTTGGCTTCAGTCCTTCTCTCCCCATAGCCATGGTGGCTCGGTTTTGCAACGGGCTTTTTAGCGGTATTTATCCTGTTGGAAAAACGTAAGCTACTTCTGTGAGTTTCTGTAAACTGTAGGAGCTATTAAAAGAAATCTTAAAATTTTATTTTTAAAACCTTTATTCAAAACTATTACTTGTATTAAGCAGACTCCTATTAGAGTTAACAAATTTTTGGTCTCAAAGATAAAGCCCAATATATTGATGTGACTTTTATTTTACACTTGTTAGCCACAAGTTTTTGGAGGAAAAGGATATATTTTTCCAGGCTCTCCAATGGATAATAAACCATATCTTACCACTTGTGTGGTCCACACTATTTAAATACGAGGTCTTCTCCAATGGTTTTTAAAGTGAACTATGTCAACTTGTATGGCACAACACATGAGTGAAAGTGAAATGCACTTGATTTTAGAGAAGTGTACCATTATTGTGGAGTATTGTTGTTAAAACAAACCATAAACTTGTTAACGAAAGTTACACTTAATACGGTGAGCAATGTAGCTAGGGAAAAGAAGTTTACAGTGTAAACCGAACTTGTTAAGTAAACTGGTCTGCAAAAAATGCTTATCTTATATGTTGAAAAATGGCATTCAGTCCATGCTTGTGACATTGTTTCTATCGATGAGGTTTTTGCATAGAATGTTTGTATTGACGCTCCTATGAGAATGTGAGTAATTTTTTCGGGAAATCCGTACATTTACTCATGTTGTTTAAACGTAAAAGACACATAAAGCCACTGTAGTAACATTCTGTTAACTCCTTCCGACGCATTTGACTTTACTTGTTCAACTTTACTTCCTTTCACTTAATTTCCTTGTCTTCCTTAACTATTTCTACTGTCCCCCTTTTTTTTCTCCTTGCATTTATCCAGGGTGGTCGCTGAACTGAGCGATACCAGTAATCAAGCCGCAGGGTAAGTTTTAATGTTTTTCATTTTTTTCCCTCTCGAACTTGTATTTCTCCGGTCGCACATGTCTGATTTTGTTTGGAAATGAATTGTGGAATTAGTAGTGATGTATAACATACTTTTTTGTGGTTTTTGTATGGGAAGACCTTACATATACTTATTTAAGTACGCTTATTCAAAGGAACCACGAGGAAATGTGATGGTCATTTTTTTCTGAAAACGGTGGAGGGATTGACAAGAACATGAGAGAGAGGGGGGAGAGATGGAGGGAGAGGGGGAGGAGGGAGAGGAGGGAGAGGAGGGAGAGGGGGGAGAGGGGGGAGAGGGGGAGGGGGAGGGGGAGGGGGAGGGGGAGGGGGAGGGGGAGGGGGAGGGGGAGGGGGAGGGGGAGGGGGAGGGGGAGGGGGAGGGGGAGGGGGAGGGGGAGGGGATGGGGAGGGGGAGGGGGAGGGGGAGGGGGAAGAGTGGGAGAGGGAAGAGGAGGAGGGGGGGGGGGGGGGAGAAGAGAATAATTTCTGGAAGTAGCTTTCTCTTCCTTGAGAAGATTCTCATGTAATTTTTCGTCTGGTTGAGAAAATTTGCTGAACAAATGAGTTCTCTTAATTCTTGAATCTCATTCGAAACACCTGATAAGATTTTATTTTATTTTTGTCTGCGCAGTTTTGCAGTTATCGGTCTTAGTTGGGGAATTGGCCTCCTATTGGGTAAGTTTTTTTCACCGCTTCTCTAACTTCAGTTTTATGAAAAAAAAACTTACATTTAAAGTCACATTATTCAAAATTACAATATCAGTTTCATGTAAAAAAACTTACATCTAAAGAACCATTGTGCAACAATACGTTATTTCAGCATTCAGTACCTTAAGAAAACTCTTTGCCTTCAACTATTCGCTTGGTACTCGTTCTTGAATGACTTACTTTCCATGAAATTGAAGTAAAATAGTTTTGGATTCCATGTTACTGAAGTACATCTTTCACCTTCTTTCATAGGATTGAAGTACTTAATTCATTGTTTTTCTCTTTCTTCTCTGCCCTTGACCATATTCTCAGTGTTAATTCTTTGTTGACCTTTTCCGCACTTGTTTTCCTTCCTTTTTTGGGGGATTCAGGACCTGCTTTGGGAGGCATTTTATCTCAACCGGGAGAAAAATACAGCTGGTTTGTTCCCCATGGTAGTCTTTTATACTACTTTCCTTTTGCCCTTCCCTGTATTCTTCTTACTTCCCTTTCTTTTTTCAGTCTGGGACTGCTTTATTTTTCCCTGCCCGAAACGTTGGGCAGGGTGAAATCTTCTACGATTTTGGATCCAGCGGCTTCTTTAAAAATTTCTGAAGAAGCCGGTTGTAGTAAAGGAGGAACCAGTGAGACGAAAAGTTTTGGAAGTTCTGTCGTAGTTAAAGGGCAACTTTTGAGTCATGTGAAAACCGATCCTTTTTTATCCGAGCCGTTGATTTCGAAAGGAGAAAAGAGAGAAGGAATTTGGAGAATTATGGCTCCATGGGTGGTTTTGCTTTGCGGTCGAGGGGGAGAAGAGGACAGAAGTTTGTCGAGACAAGATGAACAATCTGTTAGGTGGTGGAAAGCTGTCTTTTTTCATCGTGAAACAGGTACGATTCAGAGAAAAAGAAACAATTTGTTGTTGTATTGTGATGAAAGACTACATGAAGTGAGAGAGAGAGAGAGAGAGAGAGAGAGAGAGAGAGAGAGAGAGAGAGAGAGAGAGAGAGAGAGAGAGAGAGAGAGAGAGGGAGAGGGAGAGGGAAAAGTAATGGTATGATGACAGTTGTAGATACTTCCTGATGGAGATTTAACGCTGTGTTTGTTATTAACTGACATGTAACGACTAACTGACATTTGCACCCAATTGATGAAAAGAGGTTTATTCCAGGTTGATTAAATGCCACACACGCGTTCTGTACTCAATTGATTAAGTTATTTTTTATTTTTATGCCCAGTTAATTAAGTGACATTTATACCAGATTTATTAAATGGCTTTAAAATCAATCGACTAAATGATGTTTGTACTCCCGAGTAAATGACATTGATACCCAATCAATTAACCAATTTTTTTACTCATTTGATGCAGTGATTTCGACTATGATTTATTCTTTGCTTGGATTTGCTTGCACTTCACAAAATGATGTGAGTCTTTCCTTTCTGTCCCCACCCTCTTTTCTTCTGTTTCTTCCATTATGGCCTTACAAATATGAAAACTTGAAAACGACAGCTGAAGAAGGTAGTAACGGAGGTTTTGACCTCTCAGCTGATGTGTTTCTTCTAAATATTTTTGGATTATGTGGCTCTTTTTTTTTCCAGGTGTTTCCTTTATGGTGTGTCACTAATTGGACTTTTGGAGGACTGGAAATCGGTACATCAGAAATTGGATTTATTCAGGCAGCTTCTGGACTTGCTCTGGTATATTTTTTTACTTGTGTTTTATTTATTGTATTAGTAGAATAACTATTATTCTGTTAGTATAATCGAGTTATAATTATGTTAATTAAAATGTTTATTACTAAAGAAATGAAATATGTGTGTAATGAAACAACATTTTGATTTGACATCTTTCTCCGTTTGATGGAGAAAGAAGATATGGAGGTAGTCTCCATGTTTTCATTAGTCATTTTCCCCTTCCTTTCCTTTTTTTATTTCTCCCGTTATTCTTTATTTAAACAGATTCCATATCAAATGCTTATTTACCCTGCGATAGCAAATCGACTCGGAACTCTCAATTCTCTTCGGTGGTCCCTTTTCGGAATGATTATTGTGGGAGGATTTCCTCTCCTTCGTTTCTTTCCCTCGAAAGAGGGATTACTTGCTGGAGGCGTCATCATCATGATGGTTCGAGGGTAAGTCTCTCTTTTTTTTTTTTCCTTTCTGTTTATTTTGAGATCGTTTTCCTTTCAACAGAAGGGTCTATGTACTCTTCTCTATGTAATTAATTATAGCTTTAAGTTTTAAGGTTTATACTAAACTATTTCAAACGATGCTCTATTTGAATCGAGTATGGTAGAGGTTAAATGCGAATGTAATTTGAATTGGAAGTTCTAATAAGCCACATATTTCCGAACTTAATCCCAAAAATTATACGCACTGCATGTACCCATTTTTCCTCGTCCTTTCCATCTCTATGCTAATGTACTGAATATTATTTCAATATAATCAACACTTATCTCATCTAATTCTGTTCACATCGATAATAAAGAACATCATTTACTTTCCTTGTAGCTTAGTGAATTGAAGGTCGTAATTTAATTTACCTGAAAGCTATAAAGTGAATTGAAGGCTCTAAAATAATCTATCTAAAGGCTGTAACCCATGTATCATTAATTGGTGTTAATGTCGTTTTAAACTCGTTTTCCTATGTGTACAATATTTGGATTTTCTTTATGAATAATTGAAAAGGAGACTTCTACCTTCCGATGATTGATTGATTGTAATTGGTTGTATAATTGGTCTGTAATATCAATATAGTCGTCGCAGTAATATTTTGATGACAAATCTCACTAATGTGCACAGAAAAAAACAAGTTTGATAGGCGGGACAAACTTTAACAATAATAGTGACACAATTTCTGGTTAATTAACCGTTGAAAAAAATCACCTGGATTGGAAATTAGTTTGCCTAATAAAAGATTCTTGTAAATTATGGATTGTTCCTTATACTCCCTTACATTATGTTCCAACATATGTTTTTCTTTTATTGTGATTTAAGTTATGTTGTCGGTTCAAACGTCGCAATTTAGGGGCGCCGATATAGTGTTATTAACACTAAGAGCGGTTCACGGTGTATTGTACTGTACTGTACTTTTTTTTACAGAGTAACTTGTGCTACGGCTTTCACCTCGGTCACGATTGCTATCAACAATAGTGTTCGAAATCCCGAGTTTCTCGGGTCTGTGAATGGAATGAGTCAAACTGTCAGTATGTTATTTCAGAGCTTGGCCCCGATTGCAGGAGCTTGCCTCTACGCTTGGAGTATTAGTTCCCAACACTTATTCCCTTTCGATTTTCACTTTTATTGGTGTTTGTGGGTTATATTATGTCTCGCTATGATGGTTCTCACGACTCTCCTCCCCCAATCAATCGATCATCGGAAATTTATGCTCGACGATTCTGGTCTCGAGTAGGAGTATTAATAATTTCCTCCGAAAATTTTGACGAAAGGTTCTTGTTTCGAGAAGGGGAAGGGAGAGGATTAGGTTATAATCTTGTGCAGGTTTTCTCTTGTCATTAATTAGCAAATAAGCTCGAGGGAATGTCTCAGAAATAATAAAAAATATATTGTATTATGTCAAAGATGTATTCTGTTTTGGATAGATTTTTTATAGTGGTATCTGTTCGTTTCTTGTATAGTTTCCAACCATTCCCTGTTTAAGGCTCGAGGTCTGAATAGGCACTGAGTGTTGTACAAATATGTTATATAAAGTCTATATTATTTATGTACAGTCAATTCTCTAAAGGGTTTGTTTAGTTAGTTTCCAATAGTGTATTTATTTGCTCCACTTTATAGATTGAGTCGTCCATATATAGTGGAGTATTATCTCCTTTCCAGTAATGTGAAATTGGGATATTAAAGACCAGGTGTAAAATATTTATTTCGATAATGACATTATTCCAAAGCCGCCAGAGCGATGATTAATTTTTACCTTGTGAAACACATACAAATGTGTATGATGCCAGTTTTTTTGAACAGCAATTGTCTCTTGATATCTTTTCTTTCGGTATCTTCTTATGGGAATTTGAGGCATTCATTGTTTTTTAACTATTTTTTAAGTTGTTATTCTTCCCTCGCAATCTATTGGAAGTTATGACAGTGTTTTATATTCCGAATAATGAATAGTATTATTCTGAGAATATGGTTTTGTGGGTGACGATAGCATCCTTGATTCATTACCATAACCATAAGGCTACATAATTTGGCCCATAATTCCTTTCTTTAGTAAAAAAAATGAACCCCCGTCTCAGGAAAAACAATTTCTGAAACCATTCCATGAAGTTGTGGAAAAAATTTCGGAAAAAGTTTCGAAAGCACCAGAAAACCTGGATTAAACCTTGTTAACTCCTCAGACAAAAAAAAAAAATCTTTTGCATATCACTAATCTGTCTTCCCAAATGATATGGAAACGAAAAACACTCCAGCCCAAAATTTACAACAAATTTCCCATACAAATTTTCGGTCAACATAACAAATTCATAGCTTATAAATCCTGTATCTTTTACATCTGATCACCAATACATGTTTTCAAAAAAGTGGAAACTTGAAGTCTAAAACTTTTAAGCAATGTACAAAGAATTTGATTTTATCTCCCACTCGAGCAAATATTTACACAAAATGCCTCTTAGTCAAATTTTTGCCGTATCAACAACACAATATTCCAGAGAGTCGATTAGTATCAAAATTGCCAAAAAAAACGAGGTCGATACTGAAGAATTACGATTCTCCACACATTGCAATTAAGTTAAACTGCAATGATCCCGGATTCCTCTCCATGAAATTTTGTACCACTTTGATACTTGCCTGTCAAATCACAAAAAAAAAAAGAGAAATTAAGGGGCATCAAAGTGGCACCAAGAACTGACAACAGTAAAAAAGCCTAAAAAATCCTAAAAAAAACTTTGATTCCTTGACAGTACATGCAACAAGAAATTTCATCTTATTATCAAAAGTGAAAAAAAAGCCTCTTTTTGGCAGAAAACTTACATATAAAATACTTAAAGAAGCAATGGCAGTAGAAAAACCAAAGAACAACAAAGCAACAAAACTGCTCGGGAGGAGGGTGGGAGAGAGAGATGCATAAAATATATGAAATAAAGTTGTACTCAATCCCTCGCACGCTACAATTAACTTATAATTTAGCCACGATTTTCCCAAAAGTTTCCATTTATTTGCTCAAAAACGTGCCGTAAATTTGGCTAATCTATTCCAAAGACCAAAATCCCGACTAAAAAAATGCCACAAGACTTGCCCTAACATCCATATTTAAGAAATCAGTGAGAATTTTTCAAGGTTTTCTAGGATTTTCCAAAGTTTTCAGAGTTTTCACTTTTAAGGTTTTCCAAAGTTTTTCAAAGTTTTCAGAGTTTTCGAAGGTTTAAAGTTTTCCAAAAGAAAAGAACATACCGGTAACAAATCCTCTGAGCTTGCCGGTCCATGGTAAATAGGAAATGGTTTGGACCCATCCAATTCATATAGTCCACCTAACAATCCCACATAAGATTCCCAATAGTAGAGAAAAGGGATCTTCATAAATAAAAACAATGCAAATAACCAAATGTTTAAAAGTTGATATAAACAACTTCCATCTGCGCAAGTGAAATTTTGACCTTTTTTTAACAAAGTTTTGGACAAACGTATCGAAAAACATTTAGGTTTTTAAGAATGCAACGAGGTTAATTTACCCAAGTGTATTGATGGTTATATTGATGGTGTTTCCTTCAAAAGGTTTATAGTAGTACTTTAAAAATAGTTATTGGAAAGAATATTTGGGTCTGTGAAAGAATTTTTGGAAAAATTATTTGGCTATCGTTTATTTTGTGTCCCCTCTTAATTAAACAGCTCTAAATCTAATGGTTAAGAACAAAAACCCAGAAAAGATATTTAGGAAAAAAAACCGGAAGATCAATAGAGTACACATATGATTGCTATTAGAATTAGGGACTTAATAATAATAGAACAAATTTAGTGTCAAAACCAATAATTTACGTCTCAATGACGTGACGTTATGAATGGTGCTTAATGACTACACAACCAAATTATGTAATAAATTATATTAGAGATGAAAAGTATAGTTGCTCAGAAACATGAAACTCGTTCTAAACATGTATGATGTTCTAAAAGCCTGAACGTCATTTTGACCTTTTAATTGTTCCACCTTTCAAAAACATAACCATTACAATGTTTTAAAACTTCAACTTTCGTTCGATCTTTTAAACAAACAAGCCAATGCTTTGGAATTGCTTGAGATTGGACATTAGAAAGCAATTTAGACCACAACAATGGTGGAAAGGAAAAAGTCAACTTAGTGCATTTAAATAAAAAAGAGGGGGGGAAGGAGAAATGTTTGAACTCGCCTTCAACACTGACAAACGCCACAAAATGTAGATTTACTTCTTCGGTGATGTCTGGAGGCAAACAAGAATTGGTAATCTAAATCTCGACAAATTAATTCTCCCCTGTGTTTTATTTGCTATCGGTTTATTAAAAA
>JBBHKE010000493.1:72383-85680 GCA_037447655.1 Zygnema cylindricum | reverse complement strand
CTCAAATCCACAATAAGTTACGAACAATTTTCTTTTTACGATTAAGTTTTCGAAAAAAAAATCTTGCAGTGAATGGAGTAATCTCATTAATAAAAAGAGTGATTCACTGTAAAATGCACATCATTTAAACATGATCCAAGATAAATTTACAAACACAATTCACTCAGGCAACAGTGACATAAAAAACATGAGACATTACGTTTATTGTTATATGACAGAACGAATAAAAAACAGTGATTTCATACGGCTTTGCAATTTGGAAGAAAGTTCATGATGCAAATTAACTTTTTGGTACGTAAACAACCTTGAAATAATGTGTAATTATAACAGATTGATCATACATTTGCATGAGTCTACACAAGCAGAAAGTATTCATATTATCACGGAGTTAAATAAACTGTTTAAATAAAATTGTTGAAAAAACTGCCAAAGTTTATAAGTAGGAAGGAGGTAACTGAACCTGTTCCATAACAGCAGGATTTGCTTCCAAAGGAAGCCATTTTTTGTGTCTTTGATCCTCCGGCGCCATAGTTACCAAACGCACAAGAACGAGCGGAAAAACGATAAAAAAAGAGACACTTTATATTTTATATTCTGGCCTTCTCACGGTCTTAGCTTTTTCAAATTGAAATTTGAAAAATTCGGTTTCTACCGTTGTGACTGTATTAAAAAATGAAAAAAACAAAATCAAATCAACGAAGCTGAACAAAAAAGACGCGTGAAGAAAAAGGTTTCTGGACAGAGAAGGAAATTGTATTGGAGAAACCTGTTTAATTTGTCTTTGAAACAGTTTTGTTTTTTATTTTTCCGAGTTTGCAAACGAGCAGGAGGCTTTGGCTGTACATGTTTCCACTCTTTCGGCAGTTTCATTCGTATATCCAAAAAAAAGTGCGCACGAAACGTTACAATAATGAATAAATACTATATTCTATCTGATGCCTTTACAGCTGTTGCCTAACAACATATCAGTGCAGGTTATCCCAATTTTCTTAGTTCTAAGGAATTTTGCATTTAAACTGCAACCCCTATTCCCATAGGTCGAGGGAAGTCTGCATTTAATTCTAACTACAACATCGACTTGCTGCACCCTTCCTTTTGGGCAAGCCTCGTTTCATTTCTAGTCAACCCATAGACCATTTGCTTCGTTGCTCACACAGTGGGGAGCGATCAACACCACACGACATGGTTGGGGATACAACTGCCGTTGTGGTTTGTGAAGGAGGATACATAGTCAAGCGCGAGGTGTCGTATACACTCACCCCACGTTCTTAATCAAAGGGTACACATGGCCCTCATGTGGATCTTGTGTTCCTGCATGGCGCGACGAGAACATTGGGCGACGTCGTCCTCACATACCCTACAAGATCCCATGATTCCTCTTGCGCGGCAGTGCATACTGGTGTAGCGGCTTGGGAAGCGCATCGAGACCAAGCTGGAAATTTCAAACCATTTTGCTTTAGAGATATTTGGGACCCTAGACTCTTCCTTTGACAATTTTCAACGTGACTGTGTTTGAAGATATTCTATAATTAGAGGACCCGGCAACCCTTCCCAACTCTCATTTTGGCTTTCTACAGCCAACATGTCTTTGTCACCCTTCATCGTTCCCAAGATGCAGCCATTATTAGACAGAGGACGGTACTGACTGATGGTCAAGGATTGTGAGACTTATTTCCAGGCCACCCCGGCGCATTTGGACGATATTCGTAGTCTTGATCTTTAGAGTGGCATAGTCTAAAGCCTTAGAATAGAGGGAAATTTGTAGTGTTTGTATCGTTTGATTTTTAATGTACATGCTTCCTTTTATAGGTTTCTCAACAGCCTTCGTTGTGCTTTTATTACTTAAGGTTTTAGTCTTTTACCTTTTATGGTCATCGACTCTTTCTAGTTGCAATCATGTTTCATACTTTGATGGTTTTGCCATCGCAATTTTGGAAATAAAATCTTACTCTCATCGTGCTTAGAATTTCTAACCCGCGTGGCGCGTGCGTGAAATTTTTTCATTCGTTGGTGGAATTTTTTCGTTCGTTGTTCGAGTGATACTTTAACTAAATCTACCTGGCAAGCGCGAGGTGATTTTCGGTAAAGTTTTTTGATGAGTTATATTCGCATGCCCGAGGGTCGGAAAGAGGAAAACGCTAATATCTAGACATAAAGCAACAAACATGAAGTACATTCAAAGTATGAAAATAGCGTTCATTGTGCTGAGGTAATCACAATGTGCGACAGAAGATTTTCTCATTGGGAATGAACTTTGAAGGAAAACGACAGAAAAAACCTGGTACTTCAATACATTGGCGCGTACCAGTGCAGCGATATATGATGTACACTTTGAATCGCTAATAACACTAATTCCGCAACCCAAAATTTTGACCCTCAAAAACCTAGAATAAAAGTAATAATTGTATTTCCTCCTTCACGCAAGCATAAGTACGGTCTAATTAGCAACAATGACTCTAATATCAGGGATTTTTAAATAGAGAATGTACAAGATGTGTCAATCGTACATTACGTACAAACGTACAGAAAATCAAGGCGACGAAAAAGAAAAGGATAAAGAGAAGGGGAAGAAGGAGAAGAATGAAGTAAAGGGAGGAGGGCAAGGAGAAAAGGAGAAGAAGAAAAAGGAGGAGAAGGAGAAAAAGGAGAAGAAGAAAAAGGAGAAGAAGGAGAAAAAGGAGAAGAAGGAGAAAAAGGAGAAGGAAAAGGTGAAAAGGAAAAAGAATGAGAAGAAGGAATGGAAGAAAAAGAAGAAAGAAAAGAGAGTAGAAGGAAAAAAAGCAGGAGAAAGAGAAGAAAAAAAAATATAAATTGTGACTTTCACATGATACTCGTTACCTTAGGCTGAGGGTGTCTGGGACTCTTTTATTTAATGGCTTGAAGGGACACACCAAAATGGTATCATCATTACCCACACCTAATTATGAACAAATAACAAAATTCTATGGACAAAGAAAAGAAGGGGAAGAGAAGGAGAAGGAACAAAAGGAAAAGGAGGAGAAGGAGAAGGAGCAGGAGCGAAAGGAAAAGGAGGAGAAGGAGAAGGAGCAGGAGCGAAAGGAAAAGGAGGAGAAGGAGAAGAAGAACAAGGGGGGGAAAAAGGAGAAGGCAAAGACGTCGAGGGAGTAGAAAGAAAAAAGAAAGAGGGGTCAAGAAGAAGACAACGAAGAGGAAGAAGGAGAGGAAAAAGGAGAGGGAGAAAAGAAGAGAGAAGAAAGAGAAGGAGAAAAAGGAGAAGACGGAGAAAGAGAATGTCAAGAAGAAGGAAAAGGAAAGAACGGGGAGAAGGAGAAGAAAAGATGAAGGAGAAGAAGGAGAAGAGGGAGAATAAGGAGAAGAAGGAGAAGGAGAGGAAGGAGAAAGAGAAGTAGAAAAAGAAGAAAGAGAAGGAGTAGGAAAAGAAGGACAAGTAGAAGGAGAATAAGGAGAAGAAAAAACAGAAAGTGAAGGAGAAAGGAGCAGAAGAAGAAAGAAGGAGAAGAAGAAAAAGAAGGAGAAGGCGAAGGAGAAGAAGAAAAAGAAGAAGGACAAGAAAGTGAAGAAGGAGAATAAGGAGAAGATTGAGAAGCAGAAAAGGTAGAGGAGGAGAAGATCGAGAAGAAGGAAAAGAAGAGCAGAAGGAGAAAGAGGAGAAGAAGAAGGAAAAGAGATAGAAGGAGAAAAAGAAGAGGCAGGAGAGAGTAGGAGAAGAAGAAAAAGAAGAGAAAGAGGGAGAAGAAGGAGAAAAGGGAGGAGGAGGATGAAAAGAAGAAGGAGAAGAAGAAAAAGAAGAAGGAGAAGAAGAAAAAGAAGAGCGCGGAGAAAAAAAGAAGGAACGAGGATAAGAAGAAGACGAAGAAGTAAAAGAAATAGGAGACTCGCACAACATCTTTCATTCCCTGCTGTCTAACTGTAGTCTCATCCTCGCCTAATGTCCGCGTGTGACCATTTTTTTTTTTTTTTTGCATTCTAATTAACCAAAAAAAACAAAATTTATTGAACAGGAATTTTGCCACTGGATCCAATTTTTGAAGAAACCTACTATCAATTTTTACGATATGTCAATACTGAAAATAAAAAAATTAAGGCCGCTCTCATCCAGAAAACCTGTCCCCTGTTAATACTTTTTCTTTCTTTTTTTTTTTAAACCCTGCAACACACCTGCGCAAAAAGACAAAAAGCAACACTTCCAGATAGATTTGCCTGTGCCCCGTATATATATCCTGCACACGGCTTTTCCTCCAACATGCAAAATTAAAATCAATTTTCTGAAACACCTGCGCACCTTTTATAATTTTTCTGCAAAACCTGCAACATTTTATAATTTTTCTGCAAAACCTGCAACATTTTATAATTTTTCTGCAAAACCTGCAACATTTTATAATTTTTCTGCAGAAATTTCTGAGCCCTGCAGAAATTATTTTCTTGTCCTGGTCCCAAAAAAACTGCAAGCGAAGTGGTGCTTTTCCTTGAAATAGCACAAATGGACATCCTGCCACAAAGCCTCATTTCTCTTTATGTATTATGCCTTCTGAACCTCCTGCAGGTAACGAGAATTAGGTCCCCCCCTCTGTCTTTGGAGGAGTCGAGGAGAGGCACCTCTTGAGTTGCTGAAGGGGGTCCACCTGGCAGTGCACACGACTAGTCAACTTTCTGCAACAGTAACGACAACAGATAAAAACACAGCTTTCTCTTTCTCTCTCCCTCTTCCTCTCTTCCATCGGCAAGAAGTGCTGCCGCAATGCTTTCACAGAATCATTTCGACATGCGACTGTAGAATCAACGACGATTAAGTTAACCAGTGTTAAATTAATGGGTCGTGGGTGACAACTCACCAAACAAAATGTCAAGCATCGCTGCGGAGACTCAAAAAGACAAAAGCAAGGCTTGACTCCAGTACACTGCCCATCATTAGAAGTGTTAAACATTTTTCAGGCAGCTAAAGTACTTTTTCTCACAACGCACGATTCCCATTTTAACCGTGACAACACAATCGAGAGGTAAAACCTTAACCCTTCGATTGCTTGCCTCGAAAAGGAAATCCAGAGGTTACACATAAAGTTGAACACCTTTAACTGCCCGAAAAATGTCTAACGCTAACAGCGATGGGCAGTGTAGTGCCCTCAGAATGAGAGGCGCTGGCAGTCCAGAGTAATTGAATAAAAATGGGCCTTTCGACCATGTATAAAAGCAGTGATAGGCTCTGATGATACCAAAGTATCATCCAAAAGTAAAATTTGGAAGCCCTTTCCGCAGCACAAAGTTGCAACGGGTTTTAGGTGGACGAAAATAGTCGGAAATCTCATTACAGACAATTAACTTTTCTGTTACAAAAAAAGATACAACATCCACCAGAGTATACATCATATCTAAATTGCAGGAAGGGCAGAATTGGACGGTTGACATGCTTCCAGAAATGATCCACAAACAAGGTGGCAAAGACGAACCATCTCTATTGTCCGTTCACATAATCCCCATCAGTCGACACTCCAGGAGGTCCATCGGGTGGGGCAGAGATTGGTCCACTGTCCTTATCTTCCCTTTCTCGATTCCACTGCTCTATTTTTGCTCGCCTTTCTGCACTTCCTTCGCGAGCAGCGGGACTCCTTCCTCTTCTTCCCTGGCCTCGATCAGGACTATAACTCCTGTCACGTCTGGAATTTCCTCCTCTGTAACTGTCATATCCACGACGATCATTTCGAAAATCCCTGTCAAAACGACCACCCCCTCGACCACCACCAGATCCACGGCCTGAACCACCACCACGTCCCCGAAACCCTCCTCCTCCTCCACCTCCACGGAAACCACCTCCACCGCCGCCTCCACCACCACCACCACCTCCACCACGGCCACGTCTCCCTCCAAAATCGACATCCCTGTAGTTCCAAGACAGCACCGTCAGCCATTTCTACATGCAAGAGAATGAAGCCTTAGTGCAAGGGAAAGACTCCATTTTCATGCAAGAACAAGATTGCAAGAAATTATTACTGCGTAGATCACTATTAGGATAAATAACACATACGGTATTGGCCTTTTCTGGCCTCTGAACACAAAATAGCGATAATAGCACTAATTGTTTTTTTTTCTCAGCGCTAATATGTTAAATGGTTGAAATCCGTGCACGTCACAGAAATTAGAATGAATAACAATAAAATAAGCCACACAGTATACATTTCTTAAAGCTAACAGCGACTCATGGTGTACCATAAGGAAGCTTCCAAAAATATGCGCATATTATTGAGTGAAACATTGTCACCGACAAGAAAGTGCATAGTATAAACACAAGGCAAGTGGTTATGACAAGTTTTTCAGATTGAAAAATTATGGAGGATAAAGCTGAAGTCTCCTATGCAACAGGAGACGCAAAATACGCCACATCAAAAAATGTACAAGTGTACACACTAGCTTCGGTAACAGAGGAGACAACAAAAGCAATCAGAATTCCACTCCACTTCAGTAGTGCCTGTTGCCAGAAAGAAGAGTCACATACCCGCCACGTCTGTCTTCTCCACGGGCATCACCGCGACCATATGGGGAATAACTTCTACTTCTGCTCCGCCTATAGTTGCCAAAAAGTTTTCGGCGTAAATCTCTGTCATCCAGTACAAGGAAAAATATTAAAGCTTCATCATAATGCACGCTCACTAGAATGAATATAAACGACATATATCCACAATGACGCCTCACTAAAAATTACAAAAAACAGTGTTTGTTCTAACATTATTTGTAACTTTACCTGCCAATCTTCCGAAGATGCATGAAGTTGCAATATCCACCTCGAGTGCAAGTGTTTTCTTCGTACTGGCGACAAGTGGCTTCCCTGAAATCGGTCACTGGACAGAACTCCACCATAATTGGCCGACCTGCCCGGCAAGCAAAAACCATGTGCACAAATAAACAGAAGTAAAACAACCTTGGTCGACGCAAGGAAAAAAATGTGCCTTACATGCTCATCAGTCCCACTGATAATAGCAAGACATTGCATTATCTAAAGCAGCAGACCTCATTCATACAAAGTGAAAGAAAACAATGCACCCCACACGTCAAGGAGCTTCAAAATGAGTCTCCCAAACGAAAACAATGCGTTCAAATTTTAAATTACAGTGTATACATTATTTAAATATAAACTAATGCCTCATTAAAGCTACACACCGGCATAAAAGCGTCCTGACATAGCATGAAGTGCTGCAGTTGCATGCTCCTCCTCTCGAAACTTGACATAGACATTTCCAATCTGCAAAAAATTAAAACCAACCAAGATATTGCCGTTAAAAAATGACTGACATGTCCTCCAGTCCAGACCATTCGGACATGAAGCAGTGGAAAAAAAAGTACTCCTTTTCATACTAATTACAGAAACCCAAAAAACTAAATCGCCAGCTCTCACACTTTCTGGGGGATTTTACGTTGGTTATAATCCATAAGCATTTGTAATAAAACAGAAACATGCATGTTACTTACCATGTGGTCTGCAAGATTGTCACACACATTCAGGTTCTCCACTTCTCCATATTTGGAGAGTTCCTGACAATGTATGCAATAAAGAGAGAGACAAATCAGAAAACTTTCAAGCTCCTAGCTCTCCACTATAAAAATGGGGATTTTGGAGACATTTAAAAAATGAAAACTTTAGAGACAAACCTGCAGTTTAACTGCTTCTGATTATTGTGACCAATGCATAATTGAATTAATGGATAAAAAAAAAAAGGTAAAAATGGAGACTTTAGAGACAAACGTGTCAGTTAATACTGTGACCAATGCATAATTGAATTAATGAATAAATTAAAAAGGAATCATCCTTTTTTTTGAAAGGTCTTGATAGAAATCTTCAAAATGCATACGTAATTCACCTGATGGATTTATCAGTCTAAACTTATTTCAAAATATTTTAATAGAAATCTTCAGAATGCATGCAAAATGCACATGATGAATTTATAGTTGCTGGTCTAAACTTATTTGCAAATACAGACCTCAAAAATGTCTTCGTAGAAATCTTCAAAATGCTCCTGCATCTTCTTAGGATCCATTTGCCGAATGTTTCCATCTGCATCCAGTCCTCCAGTTTGAGCAAGTCCAGCATCTGGACTCTGGTACATATTCGCTAGAAGAAGAGTAAGACTAGAATTTGGCCTATTGTGAAGCCTACTGCATCGATCGCCATGACGACAGGCACCGATCTTAAAGTAGAAAGGGCAATTGACTCGATCTTTTTCAGTTCCAAAAATGGAAGCCAAGTGCTCCGCCATGGAGCCTTCACTCCTGGTCTAATCCTGAAAGGAGAGGGCTACAAATGTTGCAAAACTGCAAATTTCCGAGGTTGATAACATGCAATTCACAGTTTGAAGGAATGTAGCTTAGGAGATATACAGGGAGAGCTTTATCCTGCAAATTTGACAACAGTACTTATCTGCACTATAATCTGCAGTAAATTTAGAAGGGCGCTAAGCTGCCTAATAAGTGTGCAGATGTGAGATACTATAAATTTTCTATGATTTTCTTTCTATGAATTTCTATGAATTTGTATTTTGTTTTGCATTATTGAATTAGGTTTGGATTCGCATACTCCACGTCGCCAAATTATAAAAGATGAGACACTAAAGGTGTTTTGGCGAAACGGAAAAAAGGTTTGAACGGCTAGGATCTGATTTCAAAAGAGAATCTACGGCTTTAATGAAAAGTTTGACTCTTACAAACCCTATCCATCAAAGTGAGACAAAGGTGATGCCTACAGATAGCAGCTAGTTATTCAGTTTTGTTACTAAGAGTCCCTCTCTTCTCTCTCTTCTCTCTCTTCTCTTCTCTTGTAGTTAAAAAGTATTCCTGTCTCTGTGAAGTCAGCCATGGCCATGGCGGCGACTTTCTCTATGACGGCCATGCAGGCAGCTCTTCCTTCCGTAGGAATTTCTCAGAATGTGAAATTGCAGTCCTTAAGGACAGCACCAAATGCTTCTTCTCTTGTTGTACGGTCACAAGGAGTGAAGAGTCTCAACTATTCTGGATTACAGAGGGCGAATCCTCTCAATCTGGCTGCAGGTAAGGCTATACATTGTTTAGGTTTAATTGCTGTTTCAGGGTTTTTCCTGCTGGTAAGACTGTGCATTGTTTGTAGGTGAATTGCTGTTCGAGGGTTTTTCCACACCTTTGTGAATCGGCAGACATTGCTGGACTGTTCAATTCAAAACCTAAATGTAAGTCTTCTAATAAGAAATCTTCTTTCAGTTTCTGAGATGATATTAGGAATTCATTTATGGTAAAATGTAGTAGTAAGGTGTAAGCATAAGTGGCAGTGTGGAAAAGGTGAGGTCGTAATCCTGATTCTGAACTGTCAGTAACAGTAACTCCCCTGGAATTGCAGAAATGCTTTGTGACTGCCATTATCTAGGGTTCTTATTGTGACGGTTTTCCTTCATTTTCCACTATTTGCGCTGGATTTGGGTCCTATATTATTTCCTTAGGGCTTCATTTTTTTCGCTTTGATGTATTGCTTATGTCACGGCTATTGATAGCTTTCGTCTTGTGTCGATTATTTCTTAAAGGTGGTAGACGCTACCATAAAAATTTGTTAACAGAGGGTTTTGAAAGTCATAAACTTCGTGAATTGTCAAAAATCCTGTACTCGGGGACTGCATTGTTTGCTGTTTCTGCTGTCTTAATTTGGAGATAAACTTTGAGAACCATGAGAGAAAACCACGAGAAGAAGAACTCGCTGCTGTTTTTTTAAATTGTATGAGCTACACCCTCTGGTTTGTAAGCAGAATGTGTTTCAACCAATCCCATGTGCCTCGTTCTCCCCTTTTTCTGTATTCTTGGTCGTCCATGTACTTTCCTGTCACGTGTCTTTCTTTGCAGCTTTTCCCCCTTTTCGTGCCTGTTTGCCCTTTTGAGTGTCCTCTTTGTGGGCTCATTCCTCCTGTGATCTTTTGTTCGCTCCTCCTGCACCACCTAACTTTCCTTTCAAACTAGTTTCCTCCTCGTCCATTCCTTTCTCTCTCTGTCCAGATGTTTTCTTCTTCCTGCTTTTGACGGATACTGTCTCGTTGGATATCTTGCAGAGACTGCTTCTGAGGGCATCACTACCCTTGTCTCTAATGGCTCAAGATGGTTTGCGATGCGTCACGGAAAGAGAATTGCTCGATTGGGACGTCCCGCCGATCAACGTAAAGCACTCGTAAGGGGGCTTACCACTGAAGTTTTGAGACACGGAAAAATCTTAACCACTCAGGCCCGAGCAAAGGCCATCAGGAAATACGTAGACCACATGATCACGCTTGCGAAAGGGGGCTCCCTTCATCAACGAAGGCAGGCGTTGGCTTTCATTTATGATGAACAAGTGGTGAAAAACATGTTTGACGAAGTTCCGAAATCGTATGGCAGTAGGCAAGGAGGGTATACAAAGATTACGAGGACAATGCCTAGACGAGGTGACAATGCCCCTATGGCATTTATTGAGTTGGTTGCAGCTGAAGATGAAGAGGATGCAGAATAAAAAGTAGGCACAAGAAAGATTAAAGGAGAAGTAGATGGTTTTTGGCATATCTTGTAGCTCATTTATTGTTCTGTTGATAGCTCTCTGGGAGTATTACCTAGAAGGAGTATCACCTAAAGGGAGTATCACCTAAAGGGAGTATTACCTAAAGGGAGTATAACCTAAAGGGAGTATCACCTAACGGGAGTATTACCTTTAGGGAGGTCTGGTTGATATCATAGTAGACATGGTATCACATGACTCATAGGTGCACGGTTCTCTCGCCTGTACTTGTGAAACAATTTTTTCGTAGGTGGCAATGGCTATGGCATTGGTGGGATTGCAAACTGTAGCTTCATGTATTTTTTTTTACCCTGTTAAAGATCTGCCTTGTCATACAGTCATACATTCCCAACTAGGAGAGTTGCAACTGGTGTACTTGTTTGTTTATCCAATAAGGTTGTTAATTGTAGTGTTTTTGGTAACAACTCGAAGCAATTTCTGAAAAATGGCCGGTTTGAGCAAGATCAGATCAATCCAGTGTTGTGGGTTACGTTATTTTTGTGAGGATCTTCGCATGTGACTGAATGCACACAGGAAAAAGTAAACTTCATAGTCTGAACCAAAAAAAAAAATAGAGCTCAATGTTGCTTTAACTTGGTAGCTGGAAAAATCACATTAAATGGCCTGCAATGCTTTAAATTTACTCAAGAAAAGGTTCTTTGGTTTCCATTGACGTTGACATTTTGAAGAGTGGTTGAAATTTTGAAGAGAGTCTAATCGGATATAGGCCTATGCCATAATCCTATCGTGTAAAATGAGTGTTATCAGGCAGGAAGGACCATAGAAAACATGCACAAACTGTAAGGAGAGTGCTCAAGGTCAGGAGTCCACCACCAATAGTAGTTTGTAGCAGTCGATGTTAAGGGTTTTGTGACATTACAAAGTTATGCTACCTTGTGAAGTCATTAGTACGTAAAATTTCCACCCGGATTTAATTCCTTTACCTTTGATGACTCGATATGCCATCTAACTACGACCAAATGCATTCTACAAAAAGAAAAAAAAAACTCTTTCATTCGATAACATTGTTGCTGTATTTTGTTTGGATAAGAGAGGAAGAGGAGCGGTCAATTGAGAAAGAGGGGGAAAGACAAGGACGACGTAAACTTTTGCAAAGGACCCATGAATGAAAGTGGATGTCCGAGACCCCTGCGAACTTTTTACCGTACATGCTTGCCATTTTCCTATGTACATGCGTGTGAAGAGCAGGGAAAAAAATGGCGCATACTCTCCCTCGTGCAAAAAAATCCGAAAACGTTTGAAGCGGGGGAAAACGTTTTCTTATTCGTCAATCGACTGTTACTCTAAATAAAATCGCCTTGCGATTCGATTTTATTAGAAGTTTGAAGATGAGTTGGAATGACGTAGAAGTGGGTCGAAATGATAACAACGCCAAATTGGAGTATGTTCAAAGTTCATGAGGACGCAAACTGTACTTTGGTTCTCACACATTTTTCGTACGGAGGAAGATTTTCTCGTTACAAGTCCCATTTTCTATGAAAACGACAAATAAAAACCCTTACTTTGGGCACTCCTCATACAACTGTATTACTTTAACACAATCAAGATAGCCAAAATTGAATTAGTTGAAATTCTTGAAACCATAGTTTAAATTTCGTTGTTCTTAGTTTCTAAAAAAATTAGATGAGAGATAATTGGGTATAAGTTTTTGATCGATCGTAATGTTTAAGATTTGAAGAATATTAATGCATAAGAGGGATTTTCCAAAAGTGTATTTAATCAGTTTGGAATAGATAAATGTCAAGATGAATACTTAAGCATTAAGGAAGTACTAAAGGTAAAACATCAATGCAGTGATGTCTCCTAAGAAAATTTTGTGCTCAAACATTTGAACAAGTTGGTATAAAAGTCGATTAATCCTCAATGAATAAATTTGTAAGTAAAGCGAAATTTAAAATTTAGTTCATAGTTCATGTGCTAGGGTGCCTCTTAGGCTTGAGTCCTCTTTTGTACCTTAAATTCATGATTCTGTTTGTAAAGTGATTTGTTCCAGGTGGATTATCTCCCCAACCTTCTTGACCCTCCACTGGCTTTTGCTATTTTGACGAGGTGTTTCACCCACCACCCCTCCTATTATCCGAACTTCCTCTCCCAACCCTCTTTTTTGTCTCATCTTCTTCCACCTTTCATGGTCACCTCATAGACATTCTCCACATTTTATTTGGTTATGGGGCTTTTAATCGTGAGTCGCATTCAGGCATCCCTTCCAGTCTCTGTACATTTATTTTTCATCAACTTTTTGTCTGTGGCTTTACAATGAATGGAAGTTGGGATCTATCCTTCCGATATGGTATTGGCAATTACTATTATATATCGTGGACATGCTTAAAATTCCTCAGCGTGCTCCTCCGTACCTGGAGGGTTGAAAGGGTTGCTTTAAGTAGTTCTTTAGTTATATATTGAGGTTTTGTCCGGCTTTTGTTTTGTTATTGTTTTTGCGTTTGTCGATACTCGTATGGTTTACTGTTGATATTTGGGTATTTTCTAGGTCTTTACTAGATAGAAAAAGAGTAGAGGCAGTCTGACTCTGACCTCCTTCTCCAAGCCCCCACACTTGTTGTAGTGTTTTCGGCCTGTTTTGGAGTTATATATTGATTTCTTGATGAATTTCGTTGGGAAAGTTGAGAGATCTATGCCTCCTCGTGCGACTCCTTAAAATTCGTGCAGGTGCTATATATTATCATTATCGGTTATGGAATAGCCTTCCTATCTAGCTTCGCAGGTAAGTAACATTTCGGTGTCTGTTTTCAACTACTTTTTATTTACACG
>JBBHKE010000493.1:0-72373 GCA_037447655.1 Zygnema cylindricum | reverse complement strand
ACAACAACCGGAACCGAAGACGATGAGGATGCCGGTGTAGTCATCTCGGAACCAAACCAAGCAAGAAACTTTCACAAAAACCGGTCTGAAAAACAGCAACTTCAACAGTTGATAAAACCCAAACCAGAGACACAATAGCTCTGCAAATCTACCACAAAGTAGATAATATCAGGATGAACATACACACAAAATTTCAAGTAATTTTGCCAACAGATCTGTGAGATATCCACAGATGAAAATGCCAAAAACAGGCTGTACAGTTTCTGACTACAAAATGTTCATAACTTCAAAGTTATCTAAGTCCTACTAATATACACTGAAGCCTATGCTGCTGAACGTACGGAGGCATACCAGCCGTACAATAAATACCTACGGCTCAAACCGAACAAGGTACGTCACACAAAAAGATTCCTTTACTAATCAACTAACCACACAAAGACAAAAATCTACATAACTAGATATTTACAAAGGAGTAGAATTCTATATGCCACGTCATTTGTCGTGTATGTGGTTCACACGGACCAGCATTTGTCGGTGGTCTCCCTCAGCCGCGTACATATCACATTCGGTACCGTAGACAAATCTCCATGTGCCATTTTGTCCTCAAGTATATCTATGCACAAACAATCGGATATTTTAAAGTGTCTTCTTTCTTGTAGTGACTTGTGTCTTGGGAGTGTATAGAAAGGTGTACTCCCTACCGATCTAGTGGAACATCAATTCTGGTGTGTAATGAAACGAACTTACAACCAAACATATGCTAAGTCGTGAAACTCTCTCTCCCTCACACTCGAGGCATAGAGAGGACTAAAGCTTTCCAAAACAACAACCTACACAAAATATTAGCGTTAACAGGAATTGTTACCTAACTTACACTAACTGTTAGTGCAAACAAGAATTGTTACCTAACTTACATATACTCTTAGCGCAAACAGGAATTGTTATATAAATTACACAAATTGTTAGCGCTAACAGCAATTGTTACCTAATTTACACAAACTGTTGTCACTAACAATAATTGTTACATAATTTACACAAACTGTTAGCTCTAACAGGAATTGTTACCTAACTTACACATACCCTTAGCACTAACAAGAATTGTTACCTAACTTACACAAAGTGTTGGCGCTAACATGAATTTTACCGTACTTGCACAAAATGTTAGCGCTAACAGGAATTTTTATCTAAATTACAAAAACAGTAAGCGCTAAAAAGAGTTATTACCTAACTTACACAATTTGTTAGCGGTTTTGTTATTGTTACCTAAATTACACAAGTTGTTAGCGCTAACATGAATTCTTACCTAACTTGCACAAACTGTTAGCGCTAACAAGAATTGTTATCTAAATTACACAAACTGTTAGCGCTAACATGAATTGTTACCTGACTTACACAAAATGTTAGCGCTAACAAAAATTGTTACCTAGCTTACACAAACTATTAGCGCTAACAAGAATTGTTATCTAAATTACACAAACTGTTAGCGTTAACATGTATTGTTACATAGATTTCACAAAATAATAGTCCTAACACGAATTGTTACCTAACTTACACAAATTGTTAGCGCTAACAGGAATTGTTACCTTACTTACATAATCTTTTAGCCCTAACAGGAATTGTTATCTAAATAACACAAATTGTTAGCGCTAACAGGAATTGATACCTAACTAACACAAACTGTAAGCACTTACTATGATTGTTATCTAAATAACAGAAAGTGTTAGCGCTAACAAAAACTGTTACCTAACTTACTCAAACGGTTATCTTAATCGCACAAAATGTTAGCGCTAACAATAACTATTATCTAAATTACACAACCTATTGGCGCAAACAGGAATTGTTATCAAAATTACACAAACTGTTAGTGCTAATAGGAATTGTTACCTAACTTACACAAACTTTTAGCCCTAATATGAATTATTATCTAAATGACACAAACTGTTAGCGCTAACAAAAATTGTTACCTACCTTACACAAACTGGTACAGCTAACAAGAATTGTTACCTTACTTACACAAATTGTTAGCGCTAACAAGAATTGTTTCCTAAATTACACAAACTATTAGCGCTAACATGAATTGTCACCTAATTTACACAAACTGTAAGGGCTAAAAAGAATTGTTATCTAAATTACACAAACTGTTACCGCTAACAGGAATTGTTACCTAACTTACACAAGTTGTTAGCGTTACCAGGAATTGTTACCTAACTTACACAAACTGTTATCGCTAACAAGATTTCTTACCTAATTTACACAAACTATTAGCCCTAACAAGAATTGTTATCTAAATTACACAAACTGTTAACACTAACAAGACTTGTTACCTATCTTACACAACCTGTTAGCGCTAACATGAATTGTTACCTAACCTACACAAACTGTTAACGTTAACAAGAATTGTTTCCTAACTTACACAAACTATTAGCGCTAACACGAATTGTTACCTAACTTACACAAACTGTTAGCGCTAACAAGAATTGTTATCTAAATTACGCAAATTGTTAGCGCTAACATAAATAGTTACATAATTAACACAAACTATTAGCGCTAACATGAATTGATACCTAACTAACAACAACTGTAAGCAATAATTGGGATTGTTATCAAAATAACATAAACTGTTAGGGCTAACAAAAACTGTTACCTAACTTACACAAATGGTTATCTTAATTGCACAAAATGATAGCGCTAACAATAACTGTTATCTAAATTACACAAACTTTTAGCCCTAATATAAATTAATATCTAAATTTCACAAACTGTTAGTGCTAACAAAAATTGTTACCTAACTTACACAAACTGTTACAGCTAACAGGATTTGTTACCTAACTTACACAAACTGTTAGCGCTAACAGGAATTGTTTCCTAAATAACACAAACTGTTAGCGCTAACATGAATTGTCACCTAATTTACACAAACTATATGGGCTAACAAGAATTGTTATCTAAATTACACAAACTATTAGCGCTAACAGGAATTTTTACCTAACTTACACAAGTTGTTAGCGCTAACTCGAATTGTTACCTAACTTACACAAACTGATAACGTTAACAGGATTTGTTACCTAACTTACACAAACTATTAGCGCTAACAAGAATTGTTATCTAAATAAAGCAAATTGTTAGCGCTAACAAGAATTGTTATCTAAATTACACAAACTGTTAGCGCTAACATGAATTTTTACATAAATTACACAAACTATTAGCGCTAACATGAATTGATACCTAACTAACAACAACTGTAAGCACTAACTGGGATTGTTATCAAAATAACAGAAACTGTTAGGGCTAACAAAAGTTGTTACCTAACTTATACAAATGGTTATCTTAATTGCACAAAATGTTAGCGCTAACAATAACAGTTATCTAAATTACACAAACTTTTAGCCCTAACAAGAATTGTTATCTACTTTCCTATTTACATTCTTGGATTTGTTACCTAACTTTCTAACATTAAGCTTATAGGATTGTTACCTAACACACACAGGTGTTAAACAAAAAAATTGTTCCTAAATAACACAAAATGTCATTGCTAACATGGATTGTCACCTAATTTAGCCAGGGCTAACAAAATTGTTATCTAAATTACACAAACTATTAGCTCTAAAAGGAATAGTTAACTAACTTTCACAAAATGTTAGCGCTAATAGGAATTGTTACCTAACTTTCAAAAACTATTAGCGCTAACACGAATTGTTATCTAAACTACACAAACTGTTAGCTCTATCAGGAATTGTCACCTATTTTACACAAATTGTTAGTGCTAACAGGAATTGTCAACTAACTTACATAAATTGTTAGCACTAACAAGAATTGTTACACTGCTAACAAAAATTGTTACCAAACTTACACAAACTGTTAGCGCTTACAAGATTTATTATCTAAATTACACAAGTTGTTAGCGCTACAAGAATTGTTACCTAACTTTCACAAACTTTTAGCTCTACAAGAATTGTTACCTAAATTACACAAACTGTTAGCGCTTACAAAAATTGTTACCTAACTGACAGAAAATGTTAAGGCTTAAAAGATTTGTAATCTAAATTACACAAACTGTTAGCGCTAATAGAAATTGTTATCTAAATTATACAAATTGTTAGCTCTAATAAGAATTTTTATCTAAATTACACAAATTGTTAGCGCTAACATGAATTGTTACCTAACTTACACAAACTGTTAGCGCTAACAATAATTGTTACAGCGCTAACAAGAATTGTTACCAAAATTACACAAACTGTTAGCGCTAACAGGAATTGTTACCTAACTTACACAACCTCTTAGCGCTAACATGAATTGTTACCTAACCTACACAAACTGTTAGCGTTAACAGGAATTGTTACCTAATTTACACGAACTGTTAGCGCTAACAAGAATTGTTATCTTAATTACAAATAGTGTTAGCGCTAACATGAATTGTTATCTAAATTACACAAATTGTAAGCGCTAACATAAATAGTTACCTAAATTACACAAACTGTTAGCGGTTTTGGAATTTTTATCTAAATTACACAAAATGTTAGCGCTAACAGGAATTGTAACCTAACTTACACAAGTTGTTAGCGCTAACAAGAATTTTTACCTAATTTACACAAACTCTTAACACTAACAAGATTTGTTACCTAAGTTACACAACCTCTTAGCGCTAACATGAATTGTTACCTAACCTACACAAACTGTTAGCGTTAACAGGATTTGTTACCTAAGTTACACAACCTCTTAGCGCTAACAGGAATTGTTATCTAACATACACAAACTGCTAGCGCTAACAAGAATTGTTATCTAAATTACACAAACTGTTAGCGCTAACAGGAATTGTTATCTAAATTACAAATGTTGATATTTGGGTATTTTCTAGGTCTTTTTAGGATAGAAAAGTAGTAGAGGCACTCTGCCTCTAACCTCCTTCTCCAAGCCCCCACACTTGTTGTAGTCACTCAAGGCTGGAGAGGGAGCTAGAGCCATGGCTGCCTAAGCTCTCCAGAGAGACAAGAATAGATAATAGGTATGTTTACCAAAAAGGTATTTGACGAACCCAGGAATTGATCCTGGTACCTACCCATCCGTCAAACGTCCCGTAACCGTTAGCTTTATCCATTTAGTCTAGGACTAGTGCTAAGATATATAGGGTTTGATAAATATTTAAATACTTATAGGGAGGCTTTTCCATTTAACTGGGTTACGGTATATAGGGCATAGAAACAGCTGTACTTTTAGTACCGGACGAAACAAATAGTACGGACATTTGTTTCGACGGTCCGTATGAAATGCCGAAATAAATTGGACGGCCGTGAGTAGCGCCGGCTACGCGAAAGGATAATTTGGCGGTTTGCGGACGTCACCACTCCCGATGACACGTGGCGACATTTTAAGGGATTACGGAATTTCCGGAACGGCTCAAAACAAATCCGGGAGTGACAAATGTCGCACTATGGCGACATCGTACAATGTACGTACAGAAAGTACTCCAACACTTGTACTTTCTTGTACGGTACCATTTTTCTGACGCGGCATGACCTAGCGCCACGTGGAGAGATAAGATTTGGAGGCAGGAATTCCGGAGATTATAAGAGCGAATCCGGATAGGACATTTGTTGACTTTTTAGCCATGTCGTACGATGACCGTACAACAAGTACACCGGCATCTGTACCTTTATGTACTATACAGTAATGTGATTGGTCCGTACCTCAGTACTAGAGGGTTTAGAGAGGGGTTTAGGACTTAGAATATTTCGGGTAGGTAGATGACTCTCCCAGAGAGCACCTTGTATAAATGGCAAACTTTGGCCAGCCATAACTATTAACTCAGTTGACCAATTTCAGTGATTTTTGTTGCTCCGGACTCAAAGGAGTCCAGGCTATACAAGGGTGTAGTCGGTCAGAGTTTTTGCCTGCCTGGGTGGCTGCATTTCTAAGGGAAAGTCAAAGTGGGGGAATGTGTCCAAATCTCATGTTCTAACTTTGCATTCTTTGGTGGAACTGAGCACACAGAAAGTCTTACTTCACAGGGGTGAAGCTTTAATGGGGTTCTGATTGTCAAGGGGTCAATCATTTGGGTTTATATCAAGTTGGAGTCGGCACTATCTAGATTAGCTTCCTTTGGACCTGCGAATTCTGTGTGGCAATGGAGCCCATAGAATTTCACGTTATGGGCCCACTTCTAGGGTGCCTATGTTCGATGGAATAGACTTCACTTATTGGGAGTTCACGATGGAGGGATTGCTTTTCGAGAAGCACTTATGGGGAATTGTTTCGGGACAAATGAGGTGTGCGGCACCCGGCTTTGGTGGAGCTCACTATAGAGAATCATCTGGGGCTGCCCAGAAAACCAACCGGAGTTCAGATGCAACGGAAGGTGAAGGGAAAATCATTACAGTGGAAAGGGAAATAGGGGAGAAGGATAAAGGAACACCTATGGTGAGGGGAGCTAAGCTCTTTGGTGGGGTTCCACATGTGGGGGTTATAACTGAACCGAAAAACTGAAGAAAATGATAGAAAAATTTGGGAATATAAAAACACTATAGCAAAACATCTCATACTTAGATATGTGTCTAAGTCTATAGCTATCACTCTTTTAAATCTAACCAAGTCTTTAGAAATTTTGGACACACTAATTCAGATTTATAAGAGTGAGACTATACAGAGGCAGCAGTTAGTAAGACAAGAGATAGAGGCCTATGTTTATAAAGGCGGGTAGCATGATAGAGTTTTGCAATGATATTGCTGCGTTATATGTTGAGCTCGCTAGTGCGGAATATGTAGAATCCGAGGAGAGAAAGATTAATACACTAATCATGAAACTCCCTCATGAGTACGAAGACATCATTTACCGTATGAAGGGAATGGATGGCTCCTCGTGGACTTGGAGCATCACCATGCGGATAATACTTGAGAGGGAAAGCATCTTGGAGCTTCGTAAGGGAAGTGAGAGGGTGACTGCATTTACAGCTGGTGGTGACTGGCGGAAGCGTGATGTGAGGTACGGCGGTGACGAGCGGAAGCGTGATGAAAGGAAGAAGGACAAAGGTAAACCTTATCGAAACTTCGGTGGAAGGAGAGGGAGAGGAAAAGAAAGGGGAACTTTGAAAAAGGGGGTTTGCTTCGCTTGTAGGAAACCGGGTCATTATATCGAGGAGTGTCCTTGCTTGGAAGAACTTAGAAGTTGGTATGTGAATGAGGAGGAAAGAGAGGAAGAGGAGAAAGAGGATGAAGAAATTTTGGAGCATCTTCACATCGGTAGAATGGAGAAGAGAGAAAAGTACACCGAAATTCCACGAAGACAACAGTGTGCTTTTGGAGGTATAAGAGAAGTAAAGGGAAGCGAGGTACTTGAGGGAGTTAGACATGATGTGGATGCCAAGGAGTGTAGAAAGTATGACTTAGAAATGAGTAAGCCGGATCTGGGATCAATTATTGAAAAAGGGAAAAATAAAAATAATGAGGAGAATTTTATAGATATTTTGGAAAAAGAAAACTGGTCGGAAAAGGAGACTTTTACGGATACCGAGGAAAGGGGAGAAGTGAAACTAGAAGGGGTTTTAAAGGATAGGGAAGAAGAGGAATATTTAATGAAAGGTTTAGGGGAGGAGAAATGTTTATTGGGAATAAATTTGGAAAGTGAGAGTGGAAAGATCTCCATGGGAGAGAGTGAGGAAAGTTCATGTTTTGGGGGTGATGGGTTTGACATCACTAAAGGGAGTGATGACATTTATAAAGGTGTGCATGTAAAAGGGTTAGCCTCAGGGTGTGTGTTGCAGATTGGAGATGGGGCTGGTTGTTTGAATTGCAAGAGGGAAAGTGGAATAAGTGTGGATGGAAAAGAGATGAGGTGGATAAAATCTTTGCTCGGATTTATGATAAGTGGGATGCTAAATGAAATGTGTGATGCAATTATTATTTCATTTCATCTAATGCATTGTTTTAAATACGAGAGTATATTTCTTAAGTTACATAAAAGGAAAAAGAAAAGAAAAAGGAAAAAAGGGAGGGAGAGTTTTGTTTATTTTGTTTGTAAGAGTTGAAAAGAAGTACACTAGAAAAAAAGGGGAGTGTTGATATTTGGGTATTTTCTAGGTCTTTTTAGGATAGAAAAGTAGCAGAGGCAGTCTGCCTCTAACCTCCTTCTCCAAGCCCCCACACTTGTAGTTGTCACTGAAGGCTAGAGAGGGAGCTAGAGCCATGGCTGCCTAAGCTCTCCAGAGAGACAAGAATAGATAATAGGTATGTTTACCAAAAAGGTATTTGACGGACCTAGGAATTGATCCTGGTACCTACCCATCCGTCAAACGTCCCGTAACCTTTAGCTTTGTCCATTTAGTCTATGACTAGAGCTAAGACGTATAGGGTTTGATAAATATTTAAATACTTATAGGGAGGCTTTTCCATTTAACTGGGTTACGGTATATAGGGCATAGAAACAACTGTACTTTTAGTACCGGACAAAACAAATAGTATCGACATTTGTTTCGACGGTCCGTATGAAATGCCGAAATAAATCAGACGGCCGTGATTAGCGCCGGCTACGCGAAAGGATAATTTGGTGATTTGCGGACGTCAACACTCCGGATGACACGTGGCGACATCTTAAGGGATTACGGAATTTCCGGAACGGCACAAAACAAATCCGGGAGTGACAAATGTCGCACTATGGCGACATCGTACAATGGACGTACAGAAAGTACTCCAACACTTGTACTTTCTTGTACGGTACCATTTTTCTGACGCGGCATGACCTAGCGCCACGTGGAGAGATAAGATTTGGAGGCAGGAATTCCGGAGATTATAAGAGCGAATCCGGATAGGACATTTGTTGACTTTTTAGCCATGTCGTACGATGACCGTACAAAAGGTACACTGGCATCTGTACCTTTATGTACTATACAATAATGTGATTGGTCCGTACCTCAGTACTAGAGGGTTTAGAGAGGGGTTTAGGACTTAGAATATATCGGGTAGGTAGATGACTCTCCCGGAGAGCACCTTGTATAAATGGCAAACTTTGGCCAGCCATAACTATTAACTCAATTGACCAATTTCAGTGATTTTTGTTGCTGCGGACTCAAGAGAGTCCAAACTATTTAGGGGTGTAGTCGGTCAGAGTTTTTGCCTGCCTGGGTGGCTGCATTTCTAAGGGAAAGTCAAAGTGGGGGAATGTGTCCAAATCTCATATTCTAACTTTGCATTCTGTGGTGGAACTGAGCACACAGAAAGTCTTACTTCACCAGGGTGAAGCTTTAATGGGGTTCTGATTGTCAAGGGATCAATCATTTGGGTTTATATCAAGTTGGAGTCGGCACTATCTAGATTAGCTTCCTTTGGACATGCGAATTCTGTGTGGCAATGGAGCCCATAGAATTTCAACAAAAACAATAAGCACTAACATGATTTGTAACCTAAATTACACAAACTGTTAGCGCTTTTGGAATTGTTACCTAACTTACACAAACTGTTAGCGCTAACAAGAATTGTTAGCTAAATTACACAAAATTTTAGCGCTACCATGAATTGTTATCTAAATTACACAAACTTTTAGCGCTACCATGAATTGTTATCTTAATTGCAAAAACTGTTAGTGCTAACAAAAATTGTGCCCTAACTTTTACAAACTGTTAGTGCTAACAATAATTGTTACTTGACTGACACAAACTTTTTGCGCTCTTAGCGCTAACAGGAATTGTTATCTTAATTGCACAAACTGTTAACGCTAACAAGAATTGTTACCTTAGTTAAACAAACTGTTAGCGTTAACAAAAATTGTTATCTAAATTACACAAACAGTTAGCGTTTACGGGATTTGTTACCTAACTAACACAAACTGTTAGCGCTAACAGGAATCGTTATCTTAATTACACAAACAATTAGCGGTCAACGAGAATTGTTACCTTACTTGCACAAACTCTTAGCGCTATAAGGAATTGTTATATAAATTACGCAAACTTTTAGCGCTAACATGAATTTCTACCTAACTTGCACATACTATTAGCGCTAACAAAAATTGTTACCTAACTTACACAAACTATTAGCGTTACAAAAATTGTTACCTAACTTACACAAACTGATAGCGCTAACAAGAATTTCTACCTAACTTACACAAACGAATAGCGCTAACAAAAATTGTTACCTAACTTACACAAATTGTTATCGCTAACAGGAATTGATTTCTAAATTTCACACACTATTATCGCTAACATGAATTGTCACCTAATTTACACAAACTGTTAACGCTAAGAAGAATTGTTATCTAACTTACACAAATTATTAGCGCTAACTCAAATTGTTACCTATCTTACACAAACTATTAGCGTTAATAGGAATTGTTACCTAACTTACACAAACTATTAGTGCTAACAAGAATTGTTATCTAACTTACACAAACTGTTATTGCTAACAACAAATGTTATCTAAATTACACATCTGTTAGCGCTAACAGGAAATGTCACCTAATTTACACAAACAATTAGGGCTAACAATAAGTACTATCTAAATTACACAAACTGTTAGCGCGAACAAGAATTGTAACTTAACTAACACAAACTGTTAGCGCTAACAGGAATTGTTACCTAACTAACACAAACTGTTAGCGCTAACATCAATTGTTACCTAAATTACACAAATTGTTAGCTTAACAAGAATTGTTACCTGACTTACACAAACTATTAGCGCTAACATAAATTATTATTTAATTTACACAAACTGTTAGCGCTAACAAGAATTGTTATCTTAATTACACAAACTGTTAGCGCTAATAGGAATTGATGCCTAACTTACACAAACTGTTAGCTCTAAAAATAATAGTTACCTAACTTACACAAAATGTTAGCGCTAACAGGAATTCTTACAACGCTAACAAGAATTGTTACCTAACTTACACAAATTGTTAGCGCTTACAAGATTTGTTATCTAAATTACACAAACTTTGAGCGCTTATAAAAATTGTTACCTAACTTACACCAATTGTTAGCGCTAATAGGAATTGTTACCTAACTTACACAAACTGTTAGCGCTAACAAGAATTGTTATCTAAATTACACAATCTTTAGCGCTAACAAGAATCATTACCTAACTAACAGAAACTATTTGCGCTTACAAGAATTATTATCTAAATTACACAAATTGTTAGCTTAACAAGAAATGTTACCTGACTTACACAAACTATTAGCGCTAACATAAATTATTATTTAATTTACACAAACTGTTAGCGCTAACAAGAATTGTTATCTTAATTACACAAACTGTTAGCGCTAATAGGAATTGATGCCTAACTTACACAAACTGTTAGCTCTAAAAATAATAGTTACCTAACTTTCACAAATTGTTAGCGCTAAAATAAATTGTTACCTAACTTACACAAACAGTTAGCGCTAACAAGAATTGTTACAGCCCTAACAAGAATTGTTACCAAAATTACACAAACTGTTAGCGCTTACAATATTTGTTATCTAAATTACACAAATTGTCACCGCTAACAAGAATTGTTACCTAACTTACACAAACTGTTAGCGCTAACAAGAATTGTTAAAGCGCTAACAAGAATTGTTACCAAACTTACACAAACTATTAGCGCTAACAAGAATTGTTATCTAATTTAATTAAACTGTTAGCGCTTAAAGGAATTGTTATCTAAATTACACAAATTGTTAGCACTAACACGAGTTGATACCTAACTTACACAAACTCTTGCGCTAACTAGAATTTTTATCTAAATTACACAAACAGTTAGCGATAACAATAATTTTTATCTAAATTACATAAAATGTTAGCGCTAACAGGAATTGTTACCTAACTTACACAATCTGTTACCGCTAACAAGAATTGTTATCTAAATTACACAAACTTTTAGCGCTTATAAGAATTGTTATCTAAATTACACAAACTACTGGCGCTAACATGAATTGTTACCTAACTTACACAAACTATTAGCGCAAATAGGAATTGTTTCCTTACTTACACAAACTGTTAGCGCTAACACGAATTGTTACCTAACTTACACAAACTATAAGCGCTAACAATAATTGTTATCTAAATTACACAAACTGTTTGTGCTAACATGATTTCTTACCTAACTTACACAAACTGTTAGCGCTAACAAGAATTGTTATCTAATTACAAGAACAGTTAGCGCTAACAAGAATTGTTACCTAACTTACACAAAATGTTACCGCTAAAATGAATTATTATATAAATTACACAAACTGTTAGCGTTGACATAAATTGTTACCTAACTTACACTAACTATAAGTGTTAACACAAATCGTTACCTAACTTACACAAACTCTTCAGCTAAAAAGAATTGTTATCTAATTACACAATGAATTGTTATCTAACTTACACAAACTGTTACCACTAAGCGGAATTGCTATCTTAATTACACAAACTGTTAGCGTTGACAAGAATTATTATCTAAATTACACAAACTGTTAGCTCTTACAAAAATTGTTACCTAACTTACACAAACTGTTATTGCTAACATGAATTGTTACTTAAATTACACAAGCTTTTACCCCTAACAAGAATTGTCACCTAACTTACACAAACTGTTAGCGTTGACAAGAATTATTATCTAAATTACACAAACTGTTAGCGTTAATAGGAATAGTTACCTAATTTACACAAACTGTTACCGCTAAGAAGATTTGTTATCTTAATTACACAATTTGTTAGCGCTAACAAGAATTGTTATCTAAATTACACAAAATTTTAGCGCTAACATGAATTAACTCTAAGCGCTAATAGGAATTGTTACCTAACTTAAACAAACTGTTAACAATAACAGAAATTGTTACCAAACTTACACAAACTCTTAAGCTAACAATAATTGTTATCTAATTACACAAACTGTTAGCGCGAATTGGAATTGTTATCTTAATTACACAAACTGTTAGCGCTAACAAAAATTGTTACATAAATTACAGAAACTGTTAGTGCTAATAGGAATTGTTATCTAAATTACACAAACTGTTAGCGCTTACATAAATTGTTACCTAATTTAGACAGATTGTTAGGGCTAATAGGAATAGTTACCTTACTTACACAAATTGTTAGCGCTAACACGATTTGTTACCAAACTTACACAAACTGTTAGCGCTAACAAGAATTGTTATCTAAATTACACAAACTGTTTGTGCTAACATGATGTCTTACCTAACTTACACAAACTGTTAGCGCTAACAAGAATTGTTATCTAAATTACAAAAACTGTTAGCGCTAACAAGAATTGTTATCTAAATTACGCAAATTGTTAGTGCTAACCTAAATTGTTACCTAAATTACACAAACTCTTACTGCTAACAAAGATTGTTACCTAAATTACACAAACTGTTAGCGCTAACAGGAATAGTTACCTAACTTACACAAACTGTTACTGCTAACAAGATTTGTTATCTTAATTACACAATTTGTGAGCGCTAACAAGAATTATTATCTAAATTACACAAACTTTTAGCGCTAACATGAATTAACTGTTAGCGCTAATAGGAATTGTTACCTAACTTACACAAACTGTTAATGTTAACAGAAATTGTTACCAAACTTACACAAACTCTTAAGCTAACAATAATTGTTACCTAAATTGCACAAACTGTTTGCGCTAACAGAAATGGTTACCAGACTTACACAAACTGTTAGCGCTAACATGAATTCTTACCTAACTTACACAAACTGTTAGCGCTAACAAGAATTGTTATCTAAATTACACAAACTGTTAGCGCTAACATGAATTGTTACCTAACTTACACAGAATGTTAGGGTTAATAGGAATTGTTACCTTACTTACACATATTGTTAGCGCTGACACGAATTGTTACCAAACTTACACAAACTGTTAGCGCTAACAAGAATTGTTATCTAAATTACACAAACTATTTGTGCTAACATAATGTCTTACCTAACTTACACAAACTGTTAGCGCTAACAAGAATTGTTATCTAAATTACAAAAACAGTTAGCGCTAACAAGAATTGTTATCTAAATTACGCAAATTGTTAGTGCTAAGATAAATTGTTACCTAAATTACACAAACTGTTACTGCTAACAAGAATTATTACCTAACTTACACATACTGTTACCGCAAACAAGAATTGTTATAAAAATAACACAATTTGTTAGGGCTAACAGGAATAGTTACCTAACTTACACAAACTGTTAACGTTAACAGAAATTGTTACCTAACTTACACTTACTCTTAAGCTAACAATAATTATTATCTTAATTACACAAACTGTTAGCGCTAACATAAATTGTTACATAAATTACACAATCTGTTAGCGCTAATAAGAATTGTTACCTGACTTATACAAACTGTTAGCGCTAACAAGAATTGTGATCTAAATTACACAAACTGTAAATGCTAATAGGAATTGATATCTAAATTACACAAACTGTTAGCCCTAACAAGAATTATTATCTAAATTACACAAACTATTAACGCTAATAGGAATTGTTATCTAAATTACATAAACTTTTAGCGCTTACATAAATTGCTACCTAAATTACACAAACTATTTGCGCTAACAAAAATTGTTACTAGACTTACACAAACTGTTAGAGCTAACATGAATTCTTCCCTTACTTACAAAAACAGTTAGCGTTATTACACAAATTGTTAGCGCTAACATGAATTGTTACATAACTTATACAAACTGTAAGCCCTAGGAAGAATTGTTATCCAAATTACCAAATTGTTAACGATAATAGGAATTGTTATCTAAATAAAACAAACTGTTAGCGCTTACATAAATTGTAACCCAAATTACACAAACTGTTTACGCTAACAGAAATTGTTACTAGACTTACCCAAACTGTTAGTGCTAACATGAATTCTTACCTAACTTACACAAACTGTTAATGCTAACAATAATTGTTTTCTTAATGACACAAACTGTTAGCCCTAACAAGAATTGTTATCTAAATTTCAAAAACTGTAGGCGCTAATAGGAATTGATATCTAAATTACACAAACTGTTAGCCCTAACAAGAATTATTATCATAATTTTTACAAACTATTAACCCTAATAGGAATTGTTTTCTAAATTACATAAAATTTTAGCCCTTACATAAATTGCTACCTAAACTACACAAACTATTTTCGCTAACAGAAATTGTTACTAGACTTACACAAACTGTTAGAGCTAACATGAATTCTTACCTTACTTACAAAAATTGTTAGCGCTAACAAGAATTGTTATCTAACTTCACAAACTGTTAGCGCTAACAAAAATTGTTATCTAAATTACACAAACTGTTAGCGCTAACAAGAATTGTTATCTAAATTAGGCAAATTGTTAGTGCTAACATAAATTGTTACCTAAATTACACAAACTATTACTGCTAACAATAATTGTTACCTAAATTACTTAAACTGTTTGCGATAACAAGAATTGTTATATAAATTACACAAACTGTTAGCGCAAACAAGTAATTGTTACCTAACTTACACTAACTGTTAGCGTTAACAAAATCATTACCTAACTTACACAAACTCTTTAGCTAAAAAGAATTGTTATCTAATTACCCAATCTGGTAGGGCGAACAGGAATAGTTACCTAACTTACACAAACTGTTAACGTTAACAAATATTGTTACCTAATTTACACAAACTCTTAAGCTAACAATAATTGTTATATAATTACATAAACTGTTAGCGCTAACAGGAATTGTTATCTAAATAACACAAACTGTTACCGCTATCATAAATTAATACATAAATTACACAAACAGTTAGCGCTTATAGGAATTGTTACCTGACTTACACAAACTGTTAGCGCTAACAAGAATTGTCATCAAAATTACACAAACTGTTAGCCCTAACAAGAATTGTTATCTAAATTACACAAACAGTAAGCGCTAATAGGAATTGTTATCTAAATTACACAAACTATAAGCCTTAACAAGAATTATTATCTAAATTACACAAACTATTAACGCTAATAGGAATTGTTATCTAAATTACATAAACTGTAAGCGCTTGCATAAATTGTTACCTAAATTACACAAACTATTTGCGCTAACAGAAATTGTTACCAGACTTACACAAACTGTTAGAGCGAACATGAATTCTTACCTAACTTACACAAACTGTTAGCGCTAACAAGAATTGTTATCTAAATTTCACAAACTGTTAGCGCTAACATGAATTGTTACATAACTTACACAAACTGTTACTGATAATAATATTTGTTTTCTTAATTACACAATTTGTTAGCGCTAACAAGAATTGTTATCTTAATTACACAAACTTTTAGCGCTAACATGAATTAACTCTTAGCGCTAATAGGAATTGTTACCTAACTTACACAAACTGTTAACGTTAACAGAAATTGTTACCAAACTTACACAAACTCTTAAGCTAACAATAATTGTTACCTAAATTGCACAAACTGTTTGCGCTAACAGAAATTGTTACCAGACTTACACAAACTGTTAGCGCTAACATGAATTCTTACCTAACTTACACAAACTGTTAGCGCTAACAAAAATTGTTATCTAAATTACACAAACTGTTAGCGCTAACATGAATTGTTACCTAACTTACACAGAATGTTAGGGTTAATAGGAATTGTTACCTTACTTACACAAATTGTTAGCGCTAACACGAATTGTTACCAAACTTACACAAACTGTTAGCGCTAACAAGAATTGTTATCTAAATTACACAAACTCTATGTGCTAACATAATGTCTTCCCTAACTTACACAAACTGTTAGCGCTAACAAGAATTGTTATCTAAATTACAAAAACAGTAAGCGCTAACAAGAATTGTTATCTAAATTACGCAAATTGTTAGTGCTAGCATAAATTGTTACCTAAATTACACAAACTGTTACTGCTAACAAGAATTGTTACCTAACTTACACAAACTGTTACCGCAAACAAGAATTGTTATCTAAATTACAAAAACTGTAAGCGCTAATAGGAATTAATATCTAAATTACACAAACTGTTAGCCCTAACAAGAATTATTATCATAATTTTTACAAACTATTAACCCTAATAGGAATTGTTATCTAAATTACATAAAATTTTAGCCCTTACATAAATTGCTACCTAAATTACAGAAACTATTTGCGCTAACAAAAATTGTTACTAGACTTATACAAACTGTTAGAGCTAACATGAATGTTTATCTTACTTACAAAAACTGTCAGCGCTAACAAGAATTATTATCTAACTTACACAAACTGTTAGCGCTAACAAGAATTGTTATATAAATTACGCAAATTGTTAGTGCTAACATAAATTGTTACCTAAATTACACAAACTATTACTCCTAACAAGAATTGTTACCTAAATTACTTAAACTGTTTGCGATAACAAGAATTGTTGTATAAATTACACAAACTCTTAGACTGACATGAATTGTTACCTAACTTACACTAACTGTTAGCGTTAACAAAAATCATTACCTAACTTACACAAACTCTTCAGCTAAAAAGAATTGTTATCTAATTACACAATCTGTTAGGGCTAACAGGAATAGTTACCTAACTTACACAAACTGTTAACGTTAACAAAAATTGTTACCTAATTTACACAAACTCTTAAGCTAACAATAATTGTTATATAATTACACAAACTGTTAGCGCTAACAGGAATTGTTATCTAAATTACACAAACTGTTACCGCTAACATAAATTAATACATAAATTACACAAACAGTTAGCGCTTAAAGTAATTGTTACCTGACTTACACAAACTGTTAGCGCTAACAAGAATTGTAATCTAAATTACACAAACTGTTAGCCCTAACAAGAATTGTTATCTAAATTACACAAACTGTAAGCGCTAATAGGAATTGTTATCTAAATTACACAAACTAAAAGCCTTAACAAGAATTATTATCTAAATTACACAAACTATTAACGCTAATGGGAATTGTTATCTAAATTACATAAACTGTTAGCGCTTGCATAAATTGTTACCTAAATTACACAAAATATTTGCGCTAACAGAAATTGTTACCAGACTTACACAAACTGTTAGCGCTAACATGAATTCTTACCTAACTTACACAAAGTGTTAGCGCTAACAAGAATTGTAATCTAAATTACACAATCTGTTAGCGCTAACATGAATTGTTACATAACTTATACAAATTGTTAGCCCTAGCAAGAATTGTTATCTAAATTACACAAACTGTTAGCACTAACTAGGATTGTTATCTAAATAAAAAAAACTGTTAGCGCAAAAAGGATTTTTAACCTAACTTACACAAAAGGTTATCTTAATTACACAAACTGTTAGCGCTAACAAAAATTCTCTTCTATCTTACACAAACTGTTAGTGCTATTAGGAACTGTTATCTAAATTACACAAACTGTTAGCGCTAAAATGTATTGTTACATAAATTTCACAAAATAATAGTCCTAAAAGGAATTGTTACCTAACTTACACAAATTGTAAGCGCTAACAAGAATTGTTACCTTACTTACCCAATATGTTAGCGCTAACAGGAATTGTTATCTAAATAACACAAATTGTTAGCGCTTACAGGAATTGATACCTAACTAACACAAACTGTTAGCACTAACTAGGATTGTTATCTAAATAACAGAAACTGTTAGCGCTAACAAAAACTGTTACCTAACTTTCTCAAACGGTTATCTTAATCGCACAAAATGTTAGCGCTAACAATAACTATTATCTAAATTACACAAACTATTGGCGCAAACAGGAATTGTTATCTAAATTACACAAACTGTTAGTGCTAATAGGAATTGTTACCTAACTTACACAAACTTTTAGCCTTAATATGAATTATTATCTAAATGACATTAACTGTTAGCGCTAACAAAAAATTGTTACCTAACTTACACAAACTTGTACAGCTAACAAGAATTGTTACACAACTTACACAAACTGATAGCGCTAATAGGAATTGTTACCTTCCTTACACAAACTGTTAGCGCTAACAGGATTTGTAACCTAACTTACACAATTTGTTACGGCTAACATGAATAGTTATCTAAATTACACAAATTATTAGCGCTAACTGCAATTGTGACCTAATTCACACAAATTGTTAGCACTAACAAGAATTGTTACATAATTTACACAAACTGTTACCGCTAACAGGTATTCTTACCTAACTTACACAAATTGTTAGCGCTTACAAGAATTGTTATCTAAATTACACAAATTATTAGCGCAAACAATAACTGTTATCTAAATTACAGAAACTGTTAGGGCTAACACGAATTGTTATCTAAATAACACAAACTGTTAGCGCTTACTTGAATTGTTACCTAATCTACACAAACTATTAACGCTAACAGTATTTGTTACCTAAGTTACACAATGTGTTAGCGCTAATAGGAATTGTTATCTAAATAACACAAACTATTAGCGCTTACAGGAATCGATACCTAACTTGTTGGCTTGAAAGATTTTCAGCCATGAATGTACCCTCGGAAGCACCACAGACTACCCCAAAACAACCTACTTTGATTCCACTCATAATTCTTCAGAATTCCCAAAACAAGCTGAAACGTCACAAACAGATATTTCCTAGGCCACTAAGTATTTCCACACAATTTTCTATATTACAATACCAAACCCAATAATCACAACACTCAGTCAAAGTTGCAGAAAAATAGCCTGCCAGAACTTTGATATTTTGACCAACTTCACAATGAACCCCTAAGCAAATTTGACTCACAATAGATCTGCAAATTTGCCACAATATTTCCAACACAAGGAGGAACACACATGCAAAGTTTCAGATAATTCTGCTACTATAACTGAGAGCAATTCGCAGATGAAAATACCAAAAATGACCTAAAACAGATTTAGTCCAACAGTTCCCTTAAGTCCAAAATGACGAAGTCCTAGAAATATACACTAGAGCTCACTACTGAATGTACGGAGGCATACCAGCCGTACGTAACCCAAATACTTTGTGACATGTCAGAATGAATAGATCTACACTAATACCTAATACACAGGACAAAACATTGTTGCAAATATTTACAAACCCTACAAATTTCATCAAACTAATCTGGACCGTCCAAAATAAATATCATGTGATGGACGCGATTTCGCGTCCCTCACCAAAATGACCAAACTGACAGCGCCACTACAAACCTTAAGAATTTCGTCAAACAAATCTTGACCGTCCAAAATAAATATAATGTGATGGACGCGATTTATTGTCCCACTTAATTACTTTTTTCACGTCCCTTTAATTTTCCTGGTACAACTACTCCCCCAATCCGCAAACCATTCAAACCACCACATTAATTTCGGTGATTAAATACGCAAGCAAACACGCGTACGCACGAAACGTCGTGTGTGCACGAAACTAACTTTTCAAAAACCAACATAACTAACACAAACTGTTAGAACGAACTGGGATTGTTATTTTAATAACACAAATTGTTAGCGCTAAGAGGAACTGTTACCTAACATACACAAACGGTTATCTTAATTGCACAAACTTTTAGCGCTAACAATAATTGTAATCTAAACTACACAAACTATTAGCGCAAACAAGAATTGTTGTCTAAATTACACAAACTATTAGCGCTAGTAGGAATTGTTACCTAACTTACACAAATTGTTAGTGCTTACAAGAATTGTTATCTAAATTACACAAACTGTTAGCGCTAACAATAACTTTTTTCTAAATTACACAAACTGTTAGTGCTTACAGGTATTGTTACCTAACTTACACAAACTTTTAGCACTAACACTGAAAGTTGTAGTGGAGGGGAAGACATCCATAGTGACATTCTTTGATGTGTTGTTTATTCTAGAGTTGAAAAAGAACCTCATCTCAACGTGTGTGTTGGATGATAAGGGTTTTGAGACTAGCACTAGAAAGGGAACCTTTACTGCTAGCTTTGAGGAGGAAGTTTATTTCACTGCTGAAAAAGGTAGCCAAGGGATGTTTGGGCTGATTTTAAGCAATGAAAAGAAGAAATTTTAATATGCTCGTGTTCATGATATAATGATGTGGCATAAGAGGTTTGGGCATGTGAATCTAGATAAGTTAAGAGAGATGAAAAACATGGGAATAGTGGAAGGAATTCAGTTTGGGGAAAGTGAAAACTTGAGTGACTGTAGTGGTTGTGCTCAAGGAAAGGCACACAGGTTACCCTTGCCAATGGAAGCCACTTATAAAGGGGAAAAGTTTTTAGACTTAGTACACACTAATATCTCGAGACCAGCCAAAGTGCCTTCACCGGGGTGGAAGAGGTTTATGATGACAATCACTAACGATTGGTCTCGATATTTTAGAGTGTATTTCCTCAAAAATAAGTTAGAGGCCCCACAGATTTTTAAGGAATATAAAGCATGGAGTGAGAAAATCCATCACACCTCTATTAAGAGAGTGAGGAGTGATGATGGGGGAGAGTATACCTCTAATCAGTTTGACTATTTTTTTAGAGAAGATGGAGTGCAACACCAAAAGACAGTTCGTGACAATCCTGAGCAAAATGGTGTAGCTAAAGGATTAAACAGAACACTAAGTCATAGTGCAAGGAGTATGTTGTTAGATAATAAGATAGGAAAAGGTTTTTGGGCCGAAGCAATGAACTGTGCTTATTATTGGTTTGAAGAAATTCCAGCCATGAATTTACCCTCGGAAGCACCATACACTACCCCAAAAACAGCCTACTTTGAAACCACTCAGAATTCTACAAAATTACCAAATAAATCTGAAACCTCATAAACAGATATTTACTAGGCCATTGATTATTCCCACAAAATTTCATTTAAATATACCAAACAAAATTATCACACCACCTAGTCAAAGTTGCACAAAAACAGCTTGCCAAAACTTAGATAAATCTGACCAACTTCACAATGAAGCCCCAAGCAAATAAGACACACAATAGGTCTGCAAATTTGCCACAATATTGCCCATACAAAGAAAAACACACATGCATAATTTCAGATAATTGTTTCAATAGAACTGAGAGCAATTCTCAGATGAAATTCCCACAAAGGAGCAGAAACAGTTTCAGTCCAAAAAGTTCCTTAAGTCCAAAATGACGAAGTCCTACAAATATACACTAGAGCTCACTACTGAATGTACGGAGGCATACCAACCGTACGTAACCTGAATACTTCGTGACATGTCAGAATGAATAGATATACACTAATACCTAATACACACAGGACAAAACATTGTTGCAAATATTTACAAACCTTACAAATTTCATCAAACGAATCTGGACCGTCCAAAATAAATATCATGTGATGGACGCGATTTTGCGTCCCACTTAATTACTTTTTCACGTCCCTTTAATTTTCCTCGTACATCTACTCCTCCAATCTGCAAACCATTCGAACCACCACATTAATTTCGGTAATTAAATACGCACGCGAACACGCGTACGCACGAAACGTCGTGTGTGCACGAAACTAACTTTTCAAAAACCAACATAACTAACACAAACTGTTAGAACGAACTGGGATTGTTATTTTAATAACACAAATTGTTAGCGCTAAGAGGAACTGTTACCTAACATACACAAACGGTTATCTTAATTGCACAAACTTTTAGCGCTAACAATAATTGTAATCTAAACTACACAAACTATTAGCGCAAACAAGAATTGTTGTCTAAATTACACAAACTATTAGCGCTAGTAGGAATTGTTACCTAACTTACACAAATTGTTAGTGCTTACAAGAATTGTTATCTAAATTACACAAACTGTTAGCGCTAACAATAACTTTTTTCTAAATTACACAAACTGTTAGTGCTTACAGGTATTGTTACCTAACTTACACAAACTTTTAGCACTAACACGAATTGTTATCTAAATAACACAAACTGTTTGCGCTTACAGAAATTGTAAACTAACTTACAGAAGTTGTTAGCGCTAACAAGAATTGTTACCTAAATTACACAAACTGTTAGCTCTAACAGGAGCTGTTACCTAACTTACACAAACTCTTAGCGCTAATAAGAATATTTAGCTAATTTACACAAAGTGTTAGTGCTAATAAAAATTGTTATCTTAATTACACAAACTGTTAGTGCTAAGAGGAATTGTTATCTAAATTACACAAACTATTAGCGCTAAAAGGAATTGTTACCTAACTTACACAAACTGTTAGCGCTGATAGGAATTGTTATCTAAATAACACAAACTGTTAGCGCTAAAAGGAATTGATACCTAACTAACACAAACTGTTAGCACTAACTGGGATTGTTATCTAAATAACACAAACTGTTAGCGCTAACATGAACTGTTACCTAACTTACACAAACGGTTATCTTAATTGCACAAATTATTAGCGCTAACAATAATTGCTATCTAAATTACACAAACTATTAGAGTAAACAGGAATTGTTGTCTAAATTACACAAACTAATAGCCCTAACAAGAATAGTTACCTTACTTACACAAATTGTTAATGCTTACAAGAATTATTATCTCAATTACACAAATTGTAAGCGCTAACAATATCTGTTATCGAAATAACACAATTTGTTAGCCCTAACACGAATTATTATCTTAATAACACAAACTATTAGCGCTAACATGAATTGTTACCTAAATTACACAAATTGTTAACGCAAACAAGAATTGTTACCTGGCTTACACAAACTATAAGCGCTAACAGGAATTATTACCTTACTTACACAAACTGTAAGCGCTAACAAGAATTGTTATCTAAATAACACAAACAGTTAGCGCTAACATGAATTATTACCTAAATTACACAAACTTTTAGCGCTGACAGAAATTCTGACCTAACTTACAGAAGCTGTTAGCGCTAATAAGAATTCTTACCCAACTCACATAAACTATTAGTGCTAAGAGGAATTATTATCTAAATTACACAAACTCCTAGCGCTAAAACAACTTGTTATCTAAATTACACAAACTGTTTGCGCTAATTAGAACTATAAGCAAACAAAAACTGTTAGCGCTAATTGGAATTGTTTCCTAACTTACAGCAACTGTTAGCGTTAACAGGAATTGTTACCTAAGTTACACAAACTGTTAACACTAACAAGAATTGTTATCTAAATTCCACAAATTGTTAGCGCTAACAGGAATTGTTATCCAAATTACAAAAAGTGCTAGCGCTTAGAGGAATTGTTTCCTAACTTACACAAAATGTTAGCGTTAACAAGAATTATTACCTTACTAACACAAATTGTTACCGCTAACAGGAATAGTAACCTAAAATACAGAAACCGTTAGCGCTAACAGTAATTGTTATCTAAATTACACAAACTATTAGCGCTAACGGGAATTGTCACCTAATTTACACAAACTGTTAGCGCTAAAAAAAATTGTCATCTAAATTACACAAATTGTTAGCGCAAACAGGAATTGTTACATAACTTACACAAATGTTAGCGCTAACAAGAATTGTTATCTAAATTACACAAAGTGTTAGCTCTAACAGGAATTGTTACCTAACATACACAAAATGTTTTCGCTAATAGGAATTGTGACCTAACTTACACAAACTTTTAGCGCTAACAGGAATTGTTCTCTAAATTATACAGACTGTTAGCGCTAACACGAATTGTTAAGTAACTTACAGAAACTGTTAGCGCTAACAGGAATTGCTATCTAAATAACACAAACTGTTAGCTTTAACATGAATTGTTCTATAACTTACACAAACAGTTAGCGATTACTGTAATTGTTACCTAACTTACACAAACTCTTAGCACTATAATGAAATGTTATCTAAATTACACAAACTGTTAGCACTAACAAGAATAAATACCTAACTTACTCAAATTGTTTTCGCTAATAGGAATTGTGACCTAACTTACACAAACTTTTAGCGCTAACAGGAATTGTTATCTAAATTACACAAATTGTTAGCTTTGACAAAAATTGTTTCCTAACTTACACTAACAGTTAGCGCTCATTGGAATTGTTATCTAAATTACACAAACTATTAGCGCTAAAATGATTTGTTCCCTAATTTACATAAACTGTTAACGATAACTTGAATTGTTACCTAACTTACACAAACTGTTAACGCTAACAGGAATTGTTACCTAACTTACACAAATTGTTAGCGCTATAATGAATTGTTATCTAAATTACAAATATTGTTAGCGCTAATAGGAATTTATACCTTACTTGCACAAATTGTTAGCGCTAACAAGAATTGTTATCAAAATTACACAAATTGTTAGCTCTAACATTACTTATTACCTAACTTACTCAATTTGTTATTGCTAACAAAAATTCATACCTAACTTACAAAAACTCTTAGCGCTAACAAGAATTGTTATCAATTTACACAAACTGTTTGCGCTAACAAAAAGTGTTACCTAACTTACAGAAACTATTACCGTTTACACGAATTGTAACCTAAATTACACAAATTGTAAACGCTAATAGGAATTGTCACTTAATTTACACAAACTGTTAGGGCTAACAAAAATTGTTATCTAAATTACACAAATTGTTAGCGCAAAGAGGAATTGTTACCTAACTTACTGAAACTGTTAGCGCTAATAGGAATTGTTACCTAACTTACACAAATGCTAGCGCTAACAGGAATTGTTATCTAAATTACACAAACTGTTAGCGCTTACATGAAATGTTACCTAACTTACATAAACTAATAGCGCTAACCAGTAATCGATATCTAAAATACACAAACTGTAAGCGCTTACAGAAATTGTTTCCTAAATTACAGAAAATGTTAGCGCTAACACGACTTGTGATCTAAATTACACAAACTGTTAGCACACATAGGAATTGTTAGCGAACAAAAAATGTTAGCGCTTATTCGAATTGTACCTAACTTACACAAATTGTTAGCGCTAACAGGAATTGTTACCTAACTTACACAAATTGTTACCTCTTACAGGAATTGTTACCTTACTTACACTAACTGTTAGCGCTAACAGGAATTGTTATCTAAATTACACAAAAAGCGCTAACATGAATTGTCACGTAATTTACACAAATTGTTAGCACTAACAACTTTTTTTATGTAAATTACACAAACTATTAGCGCTAACAGGAATTGTTTCCTAAATTATAGAAAATGTTAGCGCTAACAGGACTTGTGATCTAAATTACTCAAACTGTTAGCACACATTGGAATTGTTAGCAAACAAATACTGTTAGCGCTTAATGGAATTGTACCTAACTTACACATATGTTAGGGCTAACAAGAATTGTTATCTAAATTTTACAAACTGTTGGGGCTAACAAGACTTTTTTATCTAAATTAAACTATTAGTGCTAACAAAAATTGTTACATAACTTACAAAAACTTTTAGCGCTAACAGGGATTGTCATCTAAATTACACAAACTGTTAGCGCTAACAAGAATTGTTACGTAACTTACAAAAAGTGTTAGAGCTAACAAAAATTGCTATCTAAATTACACAAACTGTTAGCTTTAACATGGATTGTTACCTAACTTACACAAACAGTTAGCGCTTACTGTAATTGTTACCTAACTTACACAATTTTTTAGCGCTATTATGCATTGTTATCTAAATTACACAAATTGTTAGCGCTTACAAGAATTGTTACCTAACTTACAAAAACTATTAGCGCTAATAGGAATTGTTACCTAACTTACACAAATGCTAGCGCTTACATGAAATGTTACCTAATTTACACAAACTATTAGTGCTAACAAAAATTGTTACTTTTTTTACATAAACTATTAGCGCTAACAAGAATTGATATCTAAATTACACAAACTGTAAACGTTAACAAAAATTGTTACCTAAATTAAACAAAATGTTAGGGCTAACAGGACTTGTGATCTAAATTACACAAACTGTTAGCACAAACATGAATTGTTAGCGAACAAAAACTGTTAACGCTTATTGGAATTGTAACTAACTTACACAAATTGTTAGCGCAAACAAGAATTGTTACCTAAGTTACACAAATTGTAAGCGGTAACAGGAATTGTTATCTAAATTTCACAAACTGTTAGTGCTTACAAGAATTGATACCCAACTTACACAAACTATTAGAACTAAAAAGAATTGTTATCTAAATTACACAAAATGTTAGCGCTAACAAGAATTGTTACCTAAATTACACAAACTGTTAGAGCTAAAACGACTTGATATCTAAATTACACAAACTTTTAGGACTAACAGGAAGTGTTAGCGAACAAAAACTATTAAATGTTAGCGCTAATTGGAACTGTTTCCTGACTTACACAAACTGTTAGTGCTAATAGAAATTGTTACCTAACTTACACAAACTGTTATTTCTAACATGATTTTTTATCTAAATTACACAAACTGTTAAAGCTATCAGGAATTGTTACCTAACTTACACAAACTCTTAGCGCAAACAGGAATTGTTTTCTAAATTACACGAATTGTTTGCGCTAACAAGGAGTGTTACCTAACTTACACAAATTGTTAGTGCTAACAAGAATTGATACCCAACTTACACAAATTGTTAGCGCTAACAAGAATTGTTACTTAAATTACACAAATTGTTAGCGCTAACAAGACTTGATATCTAAATTACAAAAACTGTTAGCGCTTACAGGAATTATATTCTAAATTACACAAACTGTTAACACTAACAGGAATTGTTATCTAACTAACACAAACTGTTAACATTGACAGAAATTGTAACCTAACTTACACAAACTATTAGCACTAACAAGAATTGCTACCCAACTCACACAAACTATTAGTGCTAAAAGGAATTGTTACCTAACTTATACAATCTGTTAGCGCTAACAGGAATTGTTACATAACTTACACAAACTATTTGCGCTATAATGAATTGTTATCTAAATAACACAAACTGTTAGCGCTAACAGGAATTTATACCTAACTTACACAAGTAGTTAGCGCTAACAGGAATTGTTATGTAAATTACACAAATTGTTAGCTCTAATATTACTTATTACCTAACTTACTCAAATTGTTATTGCTAACAGGAATTGATATCTAACTTACAAAAACTTTTAGCGCTAACAAGAATTGTTATCAATTTACACAAACATTTAGCGCTAACAAGAATTGTTACCTAACTTACAGAAACTGTTAGCGCTAACACGGATTGTTCATTAGCTTACACAAACTGTTAGGGCTAACAAGAATTGATACCCAACTTACACAAACTGTTAGTGCTAAAAAGAATTGTTATCTAAATTACAAAAAATGTTAGCGCTAACAAGAATTGTTACCTAAATTTCACAAACTGTTAGAGCTAACAAGACTTGATATCTAAATTACACAAACTCTTAGGGCTAACAGGAATTGTTAGCGAACAAAAACTATTAGCGCTATTTAGAATTGTTTTCTGACTTATACAAACATTTATTTCTAACATGATTTTTTATCTAAATTACACAAACTGTTAAAGCTAACAGGAATTGTTACCTAACTTACACAAACTCTTAGCGCAAACAGGAATTGTTTTCTAAATTACACGAATTGTTAGCGCTAGCAAGAGTTTTTACCAAACTTACACAAAATGTTAGCGCTAACAAGAATTGATACATAACTTACACAAATTGTTAGCGCTAACAAGACTTGATATCTAAATTACATAAACTGTTAGTGCTAGCAGGAATTGTTAGTGAACAAAAACTATAAGTGCTAATTGGAATTGTTTCCTAACTTACACAAAGTGTTAGCGCTAATAGGAATTGTAACCTAACTTACAAAAACAGTTACCGCTAACATGAATTCTATTCTAAATTACACAAACTGTTAACATTAACAGAAATTGTAACCTAACTTACACAAACTATTAGCACTAACAAGAATTGTTACCTAACTCACACAAACTATTAGTGCTAAGAGGAATTGTTACCTAAATTACACGAATTGTTAGCGCTAACATGAATTGTTACCTAACTTACACAAACTGTTTAGCGCTAGCTGGAATTGTTATCTTAATTACACAAACTGTTAGCGCTAACAGGAATTGTCACATAACTTACAAAAACATTTAGCTCAAACAAGAATTGTTATCAATTTACACAAACTGTTAGCGCTTACAAGAATTGTTACCTAACTTCCACAAACTCTTAGCGCTAACACGAATTGTTCCCTAACTTACACAAACTGTTAGGGCTAACAAGAATTGATACCCAACTTAAACAAATTGTTAGCGCTAACATGAATTGTTACCTAACTTACACAAACTCTTAGCGCTAACAAGAATTGATACCCAATTTACACAAACTGTTAGCGCTAACAAGAGTTGTTACCTAACTTACACAAACTGTTAGCGCTAACAGGAATTGTTAACTTAATTACACAAACTGTTAGCGCTAACAGGAATTGTTTCCTAACTTACACAAACTGTTAGCGCTAACAAGAATTGATACCCAACTTACACAAACTGTTAGAGCTAATAGGAATTGTCACCAAACTTACAAAAACAGTTAGCGCTAACAGGAATTGTTATCTAAATAACACAAACTGTTAGCGCTAACGGGAATTGTCACCTAATTTACACACACTGTTAGCGCTAAAAAAAATTGTCATCTAAATTACACAAATTTTTAGCGCAAACAGGAAGTGTAAAATATCTTACACAAATGTTAGCGCTAACAAGAATTGTTATCTAAATTACACAAAGTGTTAGCTCTAACAGGAATTGTGACCTAACTTACACAAAATGTTAGCACTAACAGGAATTGTTACCTAACTTACGCAAACTATTAGCATTAACAGGAATAGTAATCTAAATTACACAAAATGTTAGAGCTAACACGAATTGTTACCTAACTTACACTAACTGTTAGCGCTAATAGGAATTGTTACCTAACTTACACAAATTGTTAGCACTAATAGGAATTGTTATCTTAATTACACAAAGTGTTAGCGCTCACAAGAATTGTTACCTGACTTACACAAATTGTTAACCTAACATGAATTGTTATCTAAATAATACAAACTGTTAGTGCTGAAAGGAATTGGTACCTAACTTACACAAACTATTAGCGCTAACAAGAATTCTTATCTAAATTACACAAATTGCTAGCGCTAACATGAATTGTTACCTAACTTACACAAATTGTTAGTGCTAGCAAGAATTGTTACCAAACTTACACAAAATGTTAGTGCTTACAAGAATTGTTATCTAAAATATAGAAACTATTAGCGCTAACAGGAATTGTTTCCTAACTTACACAAATTGTTAGCGCTAATAGGAATTGTTATCTAAAATTACACAAAGTGTTAGCGCTAACAAGAATTGTTACCTGACTTACACAAACTGTTAGCGGTAACAATACTTGTTACCTAAATTCCACATACTATTAGCGCTAACATGAATTGTTACCTATATTACACAAAAAGTTAGCTCTAACATGAATTGTCACCTAATTTACACCAGCTGTTAACGCTAACAATTTTTTTTATCTAAATTACATAAACTATTTGCGCTAACAGGAATTGTTACCTAACTTACACAAACTGTAAGCGCTTTCAATAATTGTTACCTAATGCACACAAAATGTTGGCGCTAACCGGACTTTTTATCTTAATTAAACTATTAGCGCTAACAGGAATTGTAACAAAACTTACACAAATTGTTAGCGCTAACAAGAATTGTTACATTACTTACACAAACTATTAGAGCTAACAAGAATTGCTATCTAAATTACACAAACTGATAGCGCTAACAGGAATTGTTACTTAACTTACGCAAAGAGTTAGCTTTAACATGAAATGTTACCTAACTTACACAAACTATTAGCGCTAACGTGATTTGTAACCTAACTTACACAACTATTAGCGCTAACATGAATTGTTACCTAACTTACTTAAATTGTTAGTGCTAGCACGAATTATTACCTAACTTACACAAACTCTTAGTGCTAACAAAAATTGTTATCTAATTAAGAATAATTACCTTACTAACACAAATTGTTAGCGCTAACAAGAATTGTTATCTTAATTACAAAAACTGTTAGCGCTTACGGGAATTGTTACCTAACTTACACAAACTATTAGTGCTAACAAGTATTGATATCTAAAATACACAAACTATTATCGCAAACAAGAATTGTCACCTAATTTACACAAATTGTTAGCGCTAACAACAATTGTTGCCTAACTTACACAAACTATTAGCGCTAACAATAATTATTATTTAAATTACACAAACTGTTAGCGTTAACAAAAATTGTTTTCTAAATTACACATATTGTTTGCGCTAATAGGAATTGTGACCTAACTTACACAAACTTTTAGCGCTAACAAGAATTGTTATCTAAATTATACAACTGTTAGCGCTAACAGGAATTGTTAAGTAACTTACTGAAACTGTTAGCGCTAACAGGAACTGCTATCTAAATAACACAAACTGTTCGCTTTAACATGAACTGTTACCTAACTCACACAAACAGTTAGCGCTTACTGTAATTGTTACCTAACTTACACAAACTCTTAGCTCTATTATGAATTGTTATCTAAATTACACAAACTGTTAGCAATAACAAAAAATAATACCTAACTTACTCAAATTGTTTTCGCTAATAGGAATTGTGACATAACTTACACAAACTTTTAGCGCTAACAGGAATTCTTATCTAAATTACCGAAATTGTTAGCTTTAACAAAAATTGTTACCTAACTTACACAAACAGTTAGCGCTCATTAAAATTGTTATCTAAATTACACACACTGTTAGCGCTAACAGGAATTGTTCCCTAATTTACACAAATTGTTAGCGATAACTGGAATTGTTACCTAACTTACACAAACTGTTAACGTTAACAGGAATTTTTACTTAACCTACACAAATTGTTAGCGCTATAATGAATTGTTATCTATATTACAAAAATTGTTAGCGCTAATAGGAATTTATACCTAAATTACACAAATTGTTAGCGCTAACAGGAATACGGAATCCCGGATTTCACGGAAATCAACATGGTATCGGAGCCAGCGGGATTGCGGATGGTGTGACCGGCCTTCTCGTGAGGGGGGATGTTGGATTGGCACGTGAATGCCGGTTCAATACGGGGTAGAATGTGTACGTCACACTTGAACTCGCCTAAAAGAAATAGGAACGGACCCGTAAGGCTCTACATGGAGGTGGTGGCACAGTGGTTAGTGCGCTGACAGCTCAATTCTGAGGTCCCAGGTTCGAGCCAAGGCCGACTCACTTTTCCCTAGATTGGGACATAGCGAATCCCAAATTTCACAAAAATCAACACTGTTACGGCTTACAAGAATTGTCACCTAATTTACACAAACTGATAGCGCTAACAAAAATTGTTATCTAAATTTCCCAAATTGTTAGCGCAAAAAGGAATTTTTACCTAACTTACACAAATGTTAGCGTTAACAAGAATTGTTATCTAAATTACACAAAGTGTTAGCTCTAACAGGAATTGTTACCTAACTTACACAAACTGTTAGCGCTAACGAGAGTTGTTACCTAACTTTCACAAACTGCTAGCGCTAACTGGAATTTGTACCTGACTTTCACGAACTATTAGCGTTAACATGAATTGTAATGTAAATTACACAAAGTGTTAGAGCTAACAGGAATTGTTACCTAACTTACACAAAGTGTTGGCGCTAACAGGAATTGTTACCTATATTACACAAAAAGTAAGCTCTAACACGAATTGTTACCTAATTTACACAAACTGTTAACGCTAACAAAAATTGTTATCTAAATAACACAAACTATTAGCGCTAATAGGAATTGTTACCTAACACACACAAACTGTAAGCGCTTACAATAATTGTTACCTAACACACACAAACTGTTGGCGCTAACCGGACTTTTTATCTTAATTAAACTATTAGCGCTAACAGGATTTGTAACAAGTTTTTGCTAACAGGAATTGTTACCTAACTTACACAAAGTTTTAGTACTAACAGGAGTTAATATCTAAATTACACAAATTGTTAGCGCTAACAGGAATTGTTCTGTAACTTACACAATCTACCAGAGCTAACAAGAATTGCTATCTAAATTACACAAACTGATAGCGCTAACATAAAGTGTTACCTAACTTACACAAACTGTTAGCTTTAACAAGGATTGTTACCTAACTTACACAACTATTAGCGCTAACAGGAATTGTTACCTAACTTACACAAACAGTTAGCGCTAACTGGAATTGTTATCCAAATTACACAAACTATTTGTGCTAACAGGAATTGTTATCTAAATAACACAAACTGTTAGCGCTTACAAGAATTGTTACCTAACTTACAAAAACTGTTAGCGCTAACAGGAATTGTTACCAAACTTACACAAACTGTTAGCACTAACACGAATTGTTATCTAAATTACACAAACTGTTAGCGCTATCACGAATTATTACCTAACTTACACAAATTGTTAGTGATAGCAGGAATTGATACCTAACTTACAGGAACTCTTAGCGCTAAGAAGAAATGTTATCTATTTACACAAACTATTAGCGCTAAGAGGAATTGTTACCTAACTTACACAAACTGTTAGCGCTAACAGGAATTGTTATCTAAATTACACAAACTGTTAACGCTAACAAGAATTGTCACCTTATTTACACAAACTGTTAGGGCTAACAAAAATTGTTATCTTAATTACACAAATTGTTAGCGCAAACAAATTTTTTTACCTAACTTACACAAAATGTTAGCGCTAACAAGAATTGTTATCTAAATTACACAAACTATTAGCGTTAACAAGAATTGTTACCTAACTTACACAAACTGTTAGCGCTTACAGGAATTGTTATCTAAATTACACAAATAGTTAGCGCTTACAGGAATTGTTACCTACTTTATACATACTATTAACGCTAACAAAAACTGTTACCTAACGTACACAAACTGTTAGCGCTAACAGGAATTGTTATCTAAATTACACAAATTGTTAGCTTTAACAAAATTTGTTACCTAAATTACACAAACAATTAGCGCTCATTGGAATTGAACGTTGTTTGTTACAAAAATGTTTGTTAGCGCAAACTCAAATTTGTGTTAGAAACATGATTTAGTGTATTTTTTAACTATTATTGTGAGCGTTAACAATATAAAGAGTTTGTTACCACTATTGTTGTTAGCGCAAACACAAACTTGTGTTATAAACATGGTTCGGAGTTTATTATACCTCTTTTTGTGATCGCGAACAATAAACGATGTTTGTTACGAATATCTTTGTAAGCGCAAACTCAAATTTGTGTTAGAAACATGGTTTAGGCTTTTTTTAAACTATTTTTCTGAGTGTTAACAATATAAAGAGTTCGTTATCACTATTGTTGTTAGCGCAAACACAAACTTGTGTTATCAACATGGTTTGGAGTTTATTTTACCTCTTTTGTGACCACTTATAATAAACGTTGTTTGTTATAAATATCTTTGTTATAGCAAACTCAAATTTGTGTTAGAAACTTGGTTTAGGGTTTTTTTTAACCATTTTTGTGAGTGTTAACAATAGAAAGTGTTTGTTACCACTATTGTTGTTAGCGCAAACAAAAACTTGTGTTATAAACATGGTTTGGAGTTTATTTTTCCTCTTTTTTCGACCGCGAACAATAAACATTGTTTGTTACAAATATCTTTGTTAGCGCAAACTCAAATTTGTGTAAGAAACATGGTTTAGGAATTTTTTTAGCTATTTCTGTGAGTGTCAACAATATAAAGTGTTTGTTACCACTATTGTTGTTAGTGCAATCACAAACTTTTGTTATAAACATGGTTCGGAGTTTATTTACCTCTTTTTGTGACCGGGAACAATTAATGTTGTTTGTTACAAATATCTTTGTTAGCACAAACTCAAATTTGTGTTAGAAACATGGTTTAGGGTTTTTTTACACTTTTTTTGAGAGGGTTAACAATATTAAGAGTTTGTTACCACTATTGTTGTTAGCGCAAACACAAACTTGTGTTATAAACATGGTTCGGAGTTTATTTACCTCTTTTTGTGACCGGGAACAATTAATGTTGTTTGGTACAAATATCTTTGCTATCCCAAACTCAAATTTGTGTTGGAAACTTGGTTTAGGGTTTTTTTGAACTATTTTAGTGAGCGTTAACAATATAAAGAGTTTGTTACCACTATTGATGTTATTGTAAACACAAAATTGTGTTATAAACTTGGTTCCGAGTTTATTTTACCTCTTTTTGTGACTGCAATCAATAAACGTTGTTTGTTACAAATAACTTTGTTAGCGCAAACTCAAATTTGTGTTAGAAACATGGTTTTAGGATTTTTTAACTATTTTTGTGAGTGTTAACAATATAATGAGTTTTTCTACCACTATTGTGTTTAACGCAAACACAAACTTGGGTTATAAACATGGTTCGGAGTTTATTTTACCTCTTTTTGTGACCGCGAACAAAAACGTTGTTTGTTATAAATATCTTGTTAGCGCAAACTCAAATTTGTGTATGAAACATGGTTAATGGTTTTTTTTAACTATTTTTGTGAGCTTTAACAATGTAAAGTGTTTTTTACCACTATTGTTGTTAGTGTAATCACAAACTTTTGTTATAAACATGGTCCGGAGTTTATTCTACCTCCTTTTGTGACCATGAACAATAAACGTTGTTTGTCACAAATATTTGTTAGCGCAAACTCAAATTTGTGTTAGAAACATGGTTAAGGGGATTTTTTTTAATATTTTTGTGAGCTTTAACAATATAAAGTGATTGTTACCACTATTGTTGTTAGCGCAAACACAAACTTGTGTTATGAACATGGTTCTGAGTTTATTTTACCTCTTTTTGTGACTGCAAACAATAAACTATGTTTCTTACAAATATTTCTTTAGCGCAAACTCAAATTTGTGTTAGAAACATGGTTTAGGGTATTTTTTTAATATATTTAAGAGCATATACAATATAAAGTGTTTGTTACCACTATTGTTGTTAGCGCAAACACACACTTGTGTTATAAAAATGGTTCGGAGTTTATTTTTACGTTTTTTTGTGACCGCGAACAATAAACGTTGTTTGTTACAAATATCTTTGTTATCGCAAACTCAAATCTGTTTTAAAATATGGTTTAGAGATTTTTTTAATTATATTTGTGAGCGTTTACAATTTAATGAGTTTGTTACCACTATTGTTGTTATCGCAAACACAAACTTGTGTTATAAACATGGTTCGGACTTAATTTTACCTCTTTCAACGATCGCGAACAATAAACGTTGTTTGTAACATATATCTTGGTTATGAAACTCAAATTTGTGTTAGAAACATGGTTTAGGGTTTTTTTTGACTATTTTTATGAGCGTTAATAGTATAAAGTGTTTGTTACCACTATTGTTGTTAGCGCAAACACAAACTTGTGTTATTAACATAAATTTGGATATTATTTTACCTCTTTTTGTGACCGCCAACAATAAACGTTGTTTGTTACAAATATCTTTGATAGCCCAAGCTCAAATTTGTGTTAAAAACATGGTTTAAGGTTATTTTTAACTTTTTTTGTGAGCGTTAACAATATAAAGTGTTTGATGGCACTATTGTTATTAGCGCAAACACAAACATGTGTTATAAACATGGTTTAGATTTTATTTTACTTCTTTTTGTGACATTGGACAGTAAAGGTTGTTTGTTACAAATATCTTTGCTAGCACAAACTCAAATTTGTGTTGGAAACTTAGCTTAAGGTTTTTTTGAACTAAATTTGCGAGCGTTAACAATATAAAGAGTTTTTTACCACAATTGTTTTTAGCGCCAACACAAACTTGTGTTATTTACATGATTCGAAGTTTATTTTACCTCTTTTTGTGATTGCGAACAATAAACGTTGTTTGTTACAAATAACTTTGTTAGGGTAAACTCAAATTTGTGTTAGAAACATGATTTAGGGTTTTTTTAACTATTTTTTTGTAAGCGTTAACAATATAAAGTGTTTGTTTCCACTAAAGTTGTTAGCGCAAACACAAACTCGTGTTATTAACATGGTTTTGAGTTTATTTTACCTTCTTTTTACCGTGAAAAATAAACGTTGTTTGTTACAAATATCTTTGCTAGCATAAACTCAAATTGTGTTGGAAACTTAGTTTAGGGTTATTTTGAAGAAATTCAATGAGGGTTAACAATATAAAGTGGTTGGTACCACAATTGTTGTAAGCGCAAACACAAACTTGGATTTTGAAAATGGTTCGGAGTTTATTTTACCTCTTTTTGTGAGTGCGAACAATAAACGTTGTTTGTTACAAATATCTTTGTTAGCGCAAACTCAAATTTGTGTTAGAATCATGGTTTAGGAATTTTTTTAACTATTTTTGTGAGCGTTAACAATAAAAAGTGTTTGTTACCACTATTGTTGTTAGCGCCAACACAAACTTGGGTTATAAAAATGGTTCGAAATTTATTTTACCTCTTTTTGTGACCACGAACAATAAACGTTGTTTGTTACAAATATCTTCGTTAGCGAAAACTCAAATTTAAGTTAGAAACATGGTTTAGGGTTTTTTTTTAATATTCTTGTGAGCGTTAACAATACAAAGTGTTTGTTACCACTATTGTTGTTAGCGCAAACACAAACTTGCGTTATAAACATGGTTCGAAGTTTATTTGACCTCATTTTGTCACGGCGAACAATAAACGTTGTTTGTTACAAATATCTTTGTTAGTGCAAACTCAAATTTGTCTAAGAAACATGGTTTAGGAATTTTTTTAACTATTTTTGTGTGCTTTAACAATGTAAAGTGTTTTTTACCTCTATTGTTGTTAGTAAAAACACAAAAATTTGTTATAAACATGATTCTGAGTTTATTCTACCTCTTTTTGTGACCATGAACAATAAACCTTGTTTGTTACAAATATTTGTTAGCGCAAACTCAAATTTGTGTTAGAAACATGGTTAAATGTTTTTTTTTTTAAATATTTTTCTGAGCGTTAACAATATAAAGTGTTTGTTACCACTATTGTTGTTAGTACAATCTCAAACTTTTGTTTGAAACATGGTTCGGATTTTATTCTACCTCTTTTTGTGAATAAAAACAATAAACGTTGTGTTATAAATATGATTTATAGTTTATTTTACCTCTTTTTTTGACCGCAAACAACAAACCTTGTTTGTTACAAATATCTTTGTTAGCGCAAACTCAAATTTGTGATAGACACATGATTTAGGGTTTTTTTTAACTATTCTTGTGAGCGTTAACAACATAAAGTGTTTGTTACCACTATTGTTGTTAGCGAAAACACAAACTTGTGATATAAACATGGTTTCGAGGTTTATTTAACCTCTTTTTGTGACCGAGAACAATAAACGTTGTTTGTTACAAATATCTTCGTTAGCGCAAACTCAAATTTGAGTTAGAAACATGGTTTAGGGTTTTTTTTAACTATTTTTGTGAGCTTTAACAATGTCAAAGCTTTTTTACCACTATTGTTGTTAGCGCAAACACAAACTTGTGTGAAAAACATGGTTTGGAGTTTATTTTACCTCTTTTTTATATCGCGAACAAAAACGTTATTTTTTACAGATAACTTTGTTAGCGAAACTCAAATTTGTGTTACAAACATGGTTTAGGGTTTTTTTACTACTTTTGTGAGCGTTAACAATATAAAGTGTTTGTTCCCACTATTGTTGTTATCACAAACACAAACTTGTGTTATAAACATGGTTTGGAGTTTATTTTACCTCTTTTTGTGACCGCGAACAATAAACGTTGTTTGTCACAAATATCTTTGTTAGCGCAAACTCAAATTTGTGTTAGAAACATGGTTTAGGGTTTTTTTTTAAATTTTTGTGAGCGTTAACAATATAAAGTGTTTGTTAATACTATTGTTGTTAGTGCAAACACAAACTTGTGTTATAAACATAGTTGGAGGTTTATTTTACCTCTTTTTGTGGCCGCGAACAATAAACGTTGTTTGTTACAAATATCTTTGTTAGCGCAAACTCAAATTTGTGTTAGAAACATGGTTTAGGGTTTTTTTTTAATAATTTTTGTGAGTGTTAAAAATATATAGTGTTTGTTACCACTATTATTTTTAACGCAAACACAAACTTAACAAAACTTAATCCTAACAAAATGTCCAGCAATCTCTTAGGTTCCATTTTCTATCTATCATTAGACGTATCCAAAATAAAGCATTTACTTTGAAAGACTTTGAAATGATTGACATCCGGTTTTCTACCCGTCCAGATCTCGTAAGGATGGGTTTCTACGGATTTGAACCTATCCTATTTTTGATAAAAATTGCACAATTTAATGCTTAAGCCCAGAATTTGGGATCCACGACTTTATCCGCAAGCATGGATCTAGAGCTTTCTGTGATAGTTCTATTTAGTCTTTCTAAGACCCCATTTTCTTCCGGTGAGTATGGAATAGTTAGTTTGTGAATTATGCTTTCCATGAGGAAGAAATTTTCAAACTCTTTTGACGTATATTCCTTGCCATTGTTCGATTTGAGCTCCAAAATAGGCAAACCGTGTAGTTTCTCCGCCCACGCTTTGAAAATGAGTGAAGTCTTCACTCTTTTCCCTCATGAAGTAGACCTTAGTAAACCTCGAAGAATAATTTATAAACGTAACCATATATTTTATCTTTGATTAGCCTGTCTAAACTTATTTTGATTTTGATTAAACTAATTTCTGTGCTGATTAAACTGAGTTTTTTTTTCAAATTGTGTGCGAAATGCCTCCACCTGTTTTTCACCATTAAGAATTTTAGAATCTGTTTCCTCTTCTAATATCAAATTAATAGCTAAGTGTAGTGTCCAGCTAGCTTTATCTTTCTGTTTTAGCCTATCAGACGTTGCTTTCATAGTAGAAGAAAGACCTCTCATTAGCAAAGCAGCCTGCTGAAACTGAGGAAAAGATCCACCTGCACAAGCATGAGAATCTATTAGTATTCGAAACTTGTTACAATATTTTGCCATAGTGCCACTCGTGTATTTGTAGTCTCAAATTTGTCCAGCCAAAAATAATTTTTATTGAACATTAGCCTTTTCAAAATCATCTTTGAGAGATTTCCAGATATCGATCGCATTTTACATTTTTATCTGTGACATAGTCAATTTTTTTGAGATACACAATTTCAAAAGTGATCGAGCTTGCGAATTTTTCTTTGACCAAGACGGATCTGTTTTTGCTAGTGAACCATCCAAAATATCCAAAAGGTTAACATTTTCCAAGTGTGTCTCCACCATATCCGCCCAATAAGCATATGTTTCCCCTCAGAAGATAGGAATTTTTTATGACAGACCGATAACCTGTTGTGCTACAACCATTGGAGCAAGTGGAGCAGTAGTAGCAGTAGTAGAAGTGGACATAATTTACTTACAGAAGCTTATCGAAAATCCTATCAAACAGCTGTATTTTACAGCTCATCAAATCTGACACAAAAATCCACACTGCTTACAACTACACCACAGTATAGAATATTACAAGAACTGACAACTCCCAAAGTATCACCCCTAATAATCTAACATACACGAAGATATGCAACTCAGAAGTTTCCCAAAAATAGTCTGAAATTACACAGTCTAGAAGTCTGAATACATAAAATGTTCTACATCCTAAGTTTTATACTCTACACTCAATTGTCCTACTTCATTTTGCTGTACCGTTGATGTTGAAATAAGTAGTTTTTGTATTTTCTAGGTCTAAAATAAATTAGCGGAAACATATATAGAAAATGATGGCAGCCTGCCTCCATCTCTTCTCTCTTTCCCCCATACTTGTTGTAGTCACTGAAGGAGAGAGAGAGCGATGGAGCCATGGTTGCCTCAGCTCGATAGGAAGGACTAAAGAGTGACTTACGTCACTCTCAACAAAAGGTTGAGTCTGGCAGGACTCGAACCCCCGACCGGTAGGGGCGGCGTAGCCGTTAGCTCTAACCAGTCTGGCGTAGAAGTCCGTTAGATGATATAGGGTTTCATTCATATTTAAACTATTGTATTACACTGAAATATGGACGAAACGAACATAGAACCTGTTAAAGTTTAGTGCGAACGTCATTTCGCACGAAACAAATGAAACAGACATTTGTTTTAAACGGTCGACATTTAATGTCAAATTTAATTCGACGGCGCACGTCATCGTCGAGATCGCGAAATGGTCACTTTGGATTTTATGGACGTGGCATGACGTGGCGTCGCGTGGAAGGATGACATTCGGTCGCGAGAATTCCGAAGAATATACGAACGAGTGGAAAAATAACACGCGTCCACTCAGTAGCCTTGTTGTACACCAGCCGTACAGAAAGTACATCGGCCGTAGTACTTTTCTGTACTTTACAGTAATATGATTGGTTCGTACTTTAGTAGATAGGGGTTGTGAGAGAGATTTAGGACTTAGGAAATTTTGGTAGATAGACACCTCTCTCTCTTAGAGAGCCTTATATAAATTGGCATTTTTGCCGGCTCATAACTTATCGGCTGGTTGGCCGTTTTCAGTGATTCTTTTTGCTACGGACTCAAGGGAGTCCACGCTACACAGAGGTGCACTCAAATTGTCAGTTTGCCTTCTTGGGCAGCAGTGGTTGTGGCTTAAAGTGGGTTAGTCAAATACTATCTAGAGGCTTCCTGTATTTTGTGGTCCAATGGAGGACACAGAATTGCAGGTTATGGGCCCACCCTCTAGGGTGCCCACCTTCAATGGATCTGGGTTCATCTATTCGGAAGCCATGATGATGGGAGCTTTGTGTGAAAAACGATACTGGGGTATTGTCAGTGGAGAAGTGAAACGTCCACCTTCGGGAACTCCACCAGGATTTGGGGGAGTAAGGTTTCCTCCAACAACGGTTTTGTCAGCGGAGGAGGCAGGTGATGGGGACAGCAGTGTGTCCTAAAATGGGAAAGGGAAGGAGACACACCTCACTCCTATTGCCACAGTATCGGGAGCGGCGACCGTGAAGAGTGTGGAGAACAATACTCAAATGTGGGAGGATGTAAACATGGCTGCCAAGAACTTCATTCTGAGGCACCTCACTCAAGGTTTGGCCACTCCTCATATTCACATATACAAGGCCGAGGAGTTGTGGATGAGTTTGGTGGAGATTTATAGAGCTGAAACTATTCAGGAGCTCCAGTTGGTTGAGCAAAAGCTAGTGAGTTACACTTACAAAGGAGGAAAGATGTTAGATTACTGTAATGATCTTTCTTGTTTGTATATGGAAATGGAAAGTGCCGGGTGGACAGGTACAATGAAAATGAAAGTTAACACCCTTATCATGAAATTACCAGATGAGTTCGAAAACATAGTGTACCGAGTACAGGGAATGCCTGATAGTTCATAGAAATGGAACACAGTAGTCAAGATGATAGTAGCAGGATGATACTTGTGCAGGAAAACACAATGGAGATTAGGCGAGGAGGAAAGAGCATTCAAGCTCTAGCAGCAGGAGGGGACCGATGGGGGAAGGACCCGAAGAAACTTTATAGAGGGGAAAAAGATCATTCTGGGGGACAAAGGCTCCCAAAGGGTCTTTGTCATTATTGCAAAAAGCTGGGACACTTTATTGCAGATTGTGTCAAGCTATCAGAGCTGAGGCTCCAAGAGAACTGTGGAGGGGGTTCTTCTGGAGGGAAGAAAAAGGCACTTGTGGTTACAAAAGTGTCAAGAGAAACCGAGGATGAGTCCTCTGAGGAGGATGGGGAGCTTCTTCTTGACGAGAGTCTATAGGAGAAGGAGATTCCTCGTAGGCAGAAGTGTGCCCTTGGAGCAATCCGGGAAGCTCCACAGGAAGGATGGATCATCGACTCAGGTTCATCCATGCATATGTGTCGTGATAAAGAACTCTTCACTAAGTTAAGAAAGATTCCTACTGTAGAGATAGAGTATGGGGATGGGAGAGTGGTTACTACAGATCTAGTGGGATCAATAGATCTGAAAGTCTTAGTGGAGGGTAAGACTTCTATACTTACATTCTCAGATGTACTTTACATTCCTCAGCTGAGTAAAAATCTTGTCTCTACGTCTGTGTTAGATGACAAAGAGTTTAATACCTTCACTCGAAAGGGAGTCTTTACAACTAAGTATGGGGATGAAGTTTACTTCACAGCAGATAAGGGTATCCAAGGAATGTTTAGGCTTAACCTGAGTAATGAAAAGAAGAATGCTTACTTTGTTGGTGTTCCTAAGATGATCATTGGGCATAAGCGGTTGGGGCATGTGCATTTTGATAGGTTAAGGGAAATGAAAAAACTTGGGGTAGTAGATGGCATTCAGTTTGGGGACAATGAAATGATGGATGATTGTAGTGGTTGTGCTCAAGGTAAGGCTCACAGACTTCTATTTCCCAAAGCCGCCACATAAAGAGGTGAGAAAGTGTTAGATTTGGTCCACACAGATATTTGGGGCCTGCAAAAGTACCTTTGGTTGGAGGAAAGAGGTTTATGATGACAATAACTGATGACTGGTCTAGATACTCTAGAGTCTACTTTCTGAAAAAAAAGTGTGAAGCATCAACTTACTTCAAAGAATATAAAGCTTGGAGTGAGAAGTTGCATGAAACCCCCATTAACAGGATAAAAAGTGATAATGGGGGGGAATAAACCACTAACGAGTTTGAGGAATATCTGAGAGATGAGGAAGTGCAGCACCAGAAAACTGTACCATATAACTCATAACAAAATGGGGTAGCTGAGAGGTTGAATCGAACACAAGGAGATAGTGTACGTAGTATGTTGGCAGACAAGAAAATAGGAAAGAGATTTTGGGCAGAAGCAATGAATCGTGCCAACTATATTAAGGATAGAGTCCTTACCTCAACTGTAAAGGGAGTGACACCTTATGAGAGATGGGTTGGAAGGAAACCAGATATCTCACACCTTAAAGTATTTGGTAGCCAAGTTTACAGTCTTGACACGGATAGGAAAAACTGGAAACTAGATGCTAAGGGAAAACCAGGATACTTTGTGGGATATGATGAGGATGTTAAGGGATATACAGTATATGACTTGGCAAAGAAAGATATCATTCTGGTCAAACACTTAGTTGTCATGGATGAAGGGAAGTCATTTGACCCCTTCAAATATACAAAGAAGATTAGGATTAGATTTGAGTCTGAAAGTGAGGAGAACTCGGTCGTTCCCGAAAGGGACATGGGTGACACCATGATTACAGATTCAAGGGAGATCCAAGATACATGAGACTCACCGGAAACCTCACATACTCCTATGGACTTCGAGGAGATAGAAGAAGCGGGACAAGAACCGGTTTCCATGGACAGGGGAGCCGATGAAACAGTGAGAAGAAATCCAAGACTTCTATCCATTCTTGCTTCGGAGTTTGAGGGAGGAAGAAGGAGCAGCAAAAGATTACAGGAAAAACAAGTCGCTCATAAGGTAACTAAGCTATCTCACCCTGATGAGCCTCAGTCTTACTCGGAGGGAGTGAGTAGTCCAGAGAAAAAAAGATGGATTAGAGCTATAAATGATGAGATGGCTTTTATCATGGAAGCAAATACTTGGGAACTAGAAGATTGTCCTCCAGACAGAAAACCTATTGGGTGTAAATGGGTATTTAAACTAAAACTGAACCCAAATAATACCATTGAAAGATATAAGGCTCGATTGGTAGCAAAAGGGTTCACCCAAAAAGAGGAGATTGACTATGAGGAGACCTTTGCTCCAGTTGTTCGGTTCCCATCAATAAGGATTCTCCTCAGTTTGGTAGTAGCGGAAGACATGGAAATACATCAGATGGACATTAAGACTGCTTTCCTCAATGGTGAGTTAGAGGAAGAAATTTTCATGAGACAACTCGAGGGGTTCGTGGAAGAAGGAGAAGAGAGCAAAGTCTGCAGGCTCATAAAGTTCTTCTATGGACTAAAGCAGGCTCCCCGACAGTGGAATAAGAAACTAGATGAGTTTCTTACCAGATTGGGATATATCCGTATCAGCTCTGACCATTCTATCTATATGTTTGAAGATGAGAATGGTGCCATTTTTATTGCAATTTATGTGGATGATCTGCTTGTGTTGAGTAAATCCTTGGAAAAGATCAATAAGTTAAAAACAGATCTTAGAAGCATATTTCATATGAAGGATTTAGGGGAGGCAAAATATATTTTGGGGATTCAAATGGAGAGAGATTGGGGGAAGAAGATTATCAGACTTACTCAAAAAGAAACAATAGGTAATATGCTTGAGAAATTCCAGATGGAAAATGCTAACAGTTGTACCACTCCCATGGACTTGAAAAAAGTAAGTGATGGGAGTGTAGAAGGAGGAGTGATGATCTTAGATGATCAAATGAGTATAGAAGAGAGAGAGTTTATGAAGACTATCCCTTATAGACAGGTCTTAGGAAGTTTAATCTATTTTATGAATTGTACCAGGCCGGAAGCAGTTGGAGTAATCAGTAGGAGTCTTAATGATCCTAGGAAGAGGGATTGGGAGGCAGCCAAGAGAGTCATGAGATATGTGGTAGGAACCAGAGAGTTATGGTTGCACTTGGGAGGGGAGCACACTAACATCACTACTTGGAGTGATGCCAGTTATGGGGACGCACCTATGAGACGATACACTTCTGGGTATGTGTTGTATGTTGGGGATGGTGCATGCTGTTGGAGCAGTAAGCAACAAAAGGTGGTTGCTCAGTCCACTATGGAGGCTGAATACATGGCCTCTTGTTCAGCTGTGAAAGAGTTGATGTGGGTCAAGTCCTTCCTGCAAGAATTGGGGTATATGAAGGAGGGAGTGCATGCAGTGTTTTGTGATAATCAAGCGGCCATAGCAATTGCAGCCAATCCAAAAAACCATTTTAAGGCTAAACATATGGACATAAGATTAAGTTTTGTATGAGAAATAGTTGAGAATAAAATAGTGAGTTTTGTACATAGATCTGATGAGAAAATGGTAGCACACATGATGACAAAACCTCTGCCCTCACCAAAGTTAAAATACTGTAGGGAAAAATGTGGATTAAAAGAAAAATTAAAAATAGACTAGAAAATAAGGGGAGTGTTGAAATAAGTAGTTTTTGTATTTTCTAGGTCTAAAATAAATTAGCGGAAACATATATAGAAAATGATGGCAGCCTGCCTCCATCTCTTCTCTCTTTCCCCCATACTTGTTGTAGTCACTGAAGGAGAGAGAGAGCGATGGAGCCTGGTTGCCTCAGCTCGATAGGAAGGACTAAAGAGTGACTTACGTCACTCTTAACAAAAGGTTGAGTCCGGCAGGACTCGAACCCCCGACCGGTATAGCGCAACGTAGCCGTTAGCTCTAACCAGTCTGGCGTAGAAGTCCGTTAGATGATATAGGGTTTCATTCATATTTAAACTATTGTATTACACTGAAATATGGACGAAACGAACATAGAACCTGTTAAAGTTTAGTGCGAACGTCATTTCGCACGAAACAAATGAAACAAACATTTGTTTTAAACGGTCGACATTTAATGTCAAATTTAATTCGACGGCGCACGTCATCGTCGAGATCGCGAAATGGTCACTTTGGATTTTATGGACGTGGCATGACGTGGCGTCGCGTGGAAGGATGACATTCGGTCGCGAGAATTCCGAAGAATATACGAACGAGTGGAAAAATAACACGCGTCCACTCAGTAGCCTTGTTGTACACCAGCCGTACAGAAAGTACATCGGCCGTAGTACTTTTCTGTACTTTACAGTAATATGATTGGTTCGTACTTTAGTAGATAGGGGTTGTGAGAGAGATTTAGGACTTAGGAAATTTTGGTAGATAGACACCTCTCTCTCAGAGAGCCTTGTATAAATTGGCATTTTTGCCGGCTCATAACTTATCGGCTGGTTGGCCGTTTTCAGTGATTCTTTTTGCTACGGACTCAAGGGAGTCCACGCTACACAGAGGTGCACTCAAATTGTCAGTTTGCCTTCTTGGGCAGCAGTGGTTGTGGCTTAAAGTGGGTTAGTTAAATACTATCTAGAGGCTTCCTGTATTTTGTGGTCCAATGGAGGACACAGAATTGCAGGTTATGGGCCCACCCTCTAGGGTGCCCACCTTCAATGGATCTGGGTTCATCTATTCGGAAGCCATGATGATGGGAGCTTTGTGTGAAAAACGATACTGGGGTATCGTCAGTGGACAAGTGAAACGTCCACCTTCGGGAACTCCACCAAGATTTGGGGGAGTAAGGTTTCCTCCAACAACGGTTTTGTCAGCGGAGGAGGCAAGTGATGGGGACAGCAGTGTGTCCGAAAAGGGGAAAGGGAAGGAGACACACCTCACTCCTTTTGCCACAGTATCGGGAGCGGCGACCGTGAAGACTGTGGAGAACAATACTCAAATGTGGGAGGATGTAAACATGGCTGCCAAGAACTTCATTCTGAGGCACCTCACTCAAGGTTTGGCCACTCCTCATCTTCACATATACAAGGCCGAGGAGTTGTGGATGAGTTTGGTGGAGATTTATAGAGCTGAAACTATTCAGGAGCTCCAGTTGGTTGAGCAAAAGCTAGTGAGTTACACTTACAAAGGAGGAAAGATGTTAGATTACTGTAATGATCTTTCTTGTTTGTATATGGAAATGGAAAGTGCCGGGTGGACAGGTACAATGAAAATGAAAGTTAACACCCTTATCATGAAATTACCAGATGAGTTCGAAAACATAGTGTACCGAGTACAGGGAATGCCTGATAGTTCATAGAAATGGAACACAGTAGTCAAGATGATAGTAGCAGGATGATACTTGTGCAGGAAAACACAATGGAGATTAGGCGAGGAGGAAAGAGCATTCAAGCTCTAGCAGCAGGAGGGGACCGATGGGGGAAGGACCCGAAGAAACTTTATAGAGGGGAAAAAGATCATTCTGGGGGACAAAGGCTCCCAAAGGGTCTTTGTCATTATTGCAAAAAGCTGGGACACTTTATTGCAGATTGTGTCAAGCTATCAGAGCTGAGGCTCCAAGAGAACTGTGGAGGGGGTTCTTCTGGAGGGAAGAAAAAGGCACTTGTGGTTACAAAAGTGTCAAGAGAAACCGAGGATGAGTCCTCTGAGAAGGATGGGGAGCTTCTTCTTGACGAGAGTCTGTAGGAGAAGGAGATTCCTCGAAGGCAGAAGTGTGCCCTTGGAGCAATCCAGGAAGCTCCACAGGAAGGATGGATCATCGACTCAGGTGCATCCATGCATATGTGTCGTGATAAAGAACTCTTCACTAAGTTAAGAAAGATTCCTACTGTAGAGATAGAGTATGGGGATGGGAGAGTGGTTACTACAGATCTAGTGGGATCAGTAGATCTGAAAGTCTTAGTGGAGGGTAAGACTTCTATACTTACATTCTCAGATGTACTTTACATTCCTCAGCTGAGTAAAAATCTTGTCTCTACGTCTGTGTTAGATGACAAAGAGTTTGATACCTTCACTAGAAAGGGAGTCTTTACAGCTAAGTATGGGGATGAAGTTTACTTCACAGCAGATAAGGGTAGCCAAGGAATGTTTAGGCTTAACCTGAGTAATGAAAAGAAGAATGCTTACTATGTTGGTGTTCCTAAGATGATGATTTGGCATAAGCGGTTGGGGCATGTGCATTTTGATAGGTTAAGGGAAATGAAAAAACTTGGGGTAGTAGATGGCATTCAGTTAGGGGATAATGAAATGATGGATGATTGTGTTACAAACATGGTTTCGGAGTATATTTTACCTCTTTTTGTGAGAGCGAGCAATAAACATTGTTTGGTACAAATAAGTTTGTTAGCGCAAACTCAAATTTGTGATTGAAACATGGTTTGGAGTTTTTCTTAACTCTTGTTGTGTGCGTTAATAATACACTTGTTCTTTAATATTTTTGTTGTTAAAGCAAACACAATTTTGTGTTGCAAACATAGTTTAGGGTTTTTTCTTAAGTTTTTATTTAAGTAATTATACACGTCGTTCGTTACAAGAAATTATTGTTAGTGCAAACACAAATTTGAGTTATAAACATGGTTGAGAGTTAATTTGAACTTTTTTTGAGAGCACTAACTATATAAAGTGTTTGTTACCAATATTGTTGTTAGCGCAAACACAAAGTTGTGTTACAAACAAAGTACGGAGTTTATTTTACATATTTTTGTGAGCGCAAAAATAATTGTTGTTTGTCACAAATATATTTGTAAGCGCAAACTCAAATTTGTGATAGAAACATGGTTTAGAGTTTTTCTTAACTCTCTTTGTGTTTGTTAACGATAACTTTGTTCGTTAACATTTTTGTTGTTAACGCAAACACAAATTTGTGTTACAAATATAGTTTAGGGTATTTTTTTCTTAGTTTTTGTTAGAGTAATAATAAACATTGTTCTTTACAAGAAATTATTGTTAACGCAAACACAATTTTGTGTTGCAAACATAGTTGAGGGTTTTTTTTATTGTTTTTGTGAGCATAATAATAAATGTTTTTCTTTACTACAAATATTATTAGCGTAAACACAAATTTGATTTATAAATAGTTGAGAGTTTATTTTAACTACTTTTGTGAGCGCTAACGATAAAAAGTGTTTGTTTGTTGTTTTTGGAAAGCTTTACGTCTCAACAAATTTATAGGATGGCGGAAAAATAGATCTATAGTGACACGCGTGATCACTTGAAACACATTTTTGGTTTTTGAATGGTACCGACAACGCAGCTGCGACGCAGGTGGAACAAGCGCAGCTGCGGTTATTTTTTGATATGGTCTGTACGGACGAACGCCGCCTACGACGCAATGGGACAAACGCAACTGCTGATATTTTGGTACAGACAACGCCGTTGCTACGGAACAAGACAAACGCAGTTGCGGCTGTTTTTGGTATGGGACACGGTAGCTGCTACGAAACCGCAGATATTTGAATGTGATCATGATTTGGACTGCGCTGCTACGGTTGATATGGATCGAGTCAACGGACGAGATTCATAAGAGAATAATTAAATGACTCGCTAACAGATGTTCTGCAACAGCCGGATGGACGTACCCAATCAATTGTCACTAAAGCCAGGCGAGAAGTATTTGAACAAATCACCTGTATAGGATTCTCAGTAAATATTGATTGTACAGTGATACATTAGTTTTAGCGTGATCAGGAGCACTAAGACCTTAGTGGCACTTTAGTTCTTTTGGACGTATCTTTTAGGAACACTTTTATCAGCGGTAGAGCACTATGTAGTAGGACAACTGAGTGAAGAGTATAAGACTTAGGACGTTGAACATTTTATGTATCCAGACTTCCAGACTGTGTAATATGCAGATTGTTTCTGGGAAACTTCTGAGTTGCATATCTTGGTGTATGTTGGATCAAGTGAGCTAAAACTTTGGGAGTTGTCAGTCTTTGTGATATTCTATACTGTGGTATAGTTTAAAGTAGTTTGTTTCATTGTGCCAGATTTGGTGAGCTGTAGAAAACAGCTGTTTGAAAGGATTCTTGATAAGCTTCTATGAAGTGAGATTATGTCTACTTCCACTACTAGTGCTGATGCTCCACCTGCTACAGTGGTCGCAGAACAACAGATTATGTGCCTGTCATCAAGAATTCCTATTTTCTCGGGAGAAAAATACGCATATTGGGCGGATATGGTGGAAACACACTTTGAAAAAGTTAATCTGTTGGACATTTTGGATGGTTCATTAGCGGAATCAGATTCGTCTTGGTCAAAGAAAAATTCGCAAGCTTGGTCAATTTTGAAATTCTGTATTTCGGAAGAATTCGCTATGTCACGGATAAAAATGAAAAAGGCGATCGATATCTGGAAATCTCTCAAGGATGATTTTGAAAAGGCTAATGTTCAAGAAGAACTATTTTTGGCTGGACGAATTTGGGACTACAAATACACGAGTGGCACAATGGCAGAATATTGTAATAAATTTTGAATACTAATAGATTCTCATGCTTGTGCAGGCGGATCTTTTCCTCAGTTTCAGCAGGCTGCTTTGCTAACGAGGGGTCTTCCTAATGCTATGAAAGCATCATCTGATAGGCTGGAACAAAAAGATAAAGCTAGCTGGACACTACAGTTAGTTATTAATTTGATATTGGAAGAGGAGGCAGATTCTAAAATTCTTAATGGTGAAAAACAAGTAGAGGCATTTAACACTGAATTTGAGAAAAAATGACAGTTTCACCAGCAAAGAAATCAGTTTAATCTCCAAGAGGAAATAGAGAATCTTTCAATGTTTGTTTTTATTGTAATGAAAAAGGTCATTGATACAAACTCTGTCCTAAGCTTAAGAAAGCTAATGAAATAGGTCTATATAGACCTGGATGGCAGACTTGGATGGCAGCAGAGCCAGTTTCATCAAGGCTTCACGGATCATCACAACGAGTAAATGCACTATTCTCGGCGTCTTCATCTCATCACGACGAGTCTCTTTCACTCTCTAACGAGGAGGATGATGATCTATTTGCTATGGTGGAAGCGATGGAGGGCACTAAGGACAATGGATGGATAATGGACACGGGAGCGTCGGCCCACATGTGTTGGAATAAGGCAGTTTTCAAAAATCCGAAATCAACACCAAAAAAAAAATATCTACTATGCATGTGGAATGAGTGTGCAAACGCGGGCTGTAGGTGATGTCTCCTTGGTAGTTGATGTAGAGGGCAAGGCAGTTGAGAGAACTCTTCATAATGTTCTCTATGTCCCATATTTTAAGAAAATTTTGTTCTCAATTTCTTTGATAGAAAGTAAAGGGTTTGAGGTCAATCTGAAAACATGGCAGGCAGGTTGTTAGCAAAAATGGGAAAATTGCAGTTACAAGAACAAGAGATGCCAGCAAAATGTATCGAATGGATATGCCCGATAATAAAGAAAATGATGTTTTGTATTCTGGTGCATTATCCTCAGATGAGCTATGGCATAAAAGGTTAGGCCATGTGTGTTATGATAGTATGAAAAAGATGGTCAATGCTAGTAAAATAGAATGAGTCACTATGTCAAACCAGTCACCTAAAACGTGTGATGGATGTGCACTAGGAAAATGATGGATGTGCACCAGGAAAAATACACAGATTACCGTTTCCTCAAGGGTCTGAACATAGGTCTACTAAACTTTTGCAACTCATTCATTTTGATGTTTTCGGCCCGATGAATTTTCGAGGTTTACCAAGGTCTACTTCATGAAAGAAAAGAGTGAAGTCTTCCCTCATTTTCAACACTACAAAGCGTGGGAGGAGAAACTACACGGTCTGCCAATTCTGGAGCTCAGGTCGGACGATGGCAAGGAATATACGTCAAAAAAGTTTGAAAACTTCTGACTCAAGGAAGGTATTGACAAAATGACTGTCCCATACTCTCCGGAACAGAATGGGGTCTCAGAAAGACTAAATAGAACTATCACAGAAAGCTCTAGGTCCATGCTTGCGGATAAGGACGTAGATTCCGAAATTCTAGGCTGAAGCATTAAATTGTGCAGTTCTAATCAAAAATATGATAGGTTCCAGATCGGTAGAAACCAATGCTTATGAGATCTGGACGGGTAGAAAACCGGATGTCAGTCACTTCAAAGTCTTTGGAAGTAAATACTTTATTTTGGATACGTCTAATGATAGATGGAAAATGGACCCTAAAGGACTGTCGGGCATTTTGTTAGGATATGATGACCACTCTAAAGGTTATAGAGTCTTTGTTTTTGAGATACAAAAAATCATTATAGCTAGGAACATTGTTGTGAAAGATAAACTAGCCTCGATAGATTTATTTAAAATGACAGAGCAGCAGAAGCAGCAAAAAGTACAAGAATATGTCATTTTAGATAGCATCCATAATATTGTCCCAAAGATGCAACATTCACCAGTGGTAACACCGGAGTCGGAACATAATTGGGTTCCACAACAAGTTTGTTTCGAAGCGCAACAATAGCAGTCACTGCCTACGGATCGTAACCAGCGCAACAAGCATAACGTACGGAATCTGACAATTTCAGCCTTAGAATTTTCGAGGGGAAGAAGATCCAGTAGTCCCCTGCAAGCAAGTTCTCACTTTGCCTACTCGGCAGCCTCAAGGGAGCCTCTGACCATCCGGGAAGCCTTCTCATCACTGGAGCGGAGTCACTAGATCAAGGCCGCAAACGATGAAATAAAGTCGATCATGGAGGCTCACACATAAGAGCTTGTGGACCTTCCTCCGGAATCGAAAAGCGATCGGCAGTAAATGGGTATTCAAGGTGAAGTTAGATCCAGATAATACCATTGAACGATACAAGGCTAGACTTGTGGCAAAGGGCTATAATCAAAAGGAAAGAATTGACTTTGAAGAAATATTTTCTCCTGTTGTAAGATTTTCGACAGTTAGGATTTTGCTATCTCTAGCTGCTATAGAAGATATGTAAATACATCAGAAGGATGTAGAGACAGTCTTTTTGCATGGAGAACTAGAGGAGACCATTTACATGCTGCAGCCTAAAATGTATGCAGAACTAGGAAAATAACACTAAGTATGCAAACTGCTAAAATCTTTGTATGCCTAAAACATGCCCCAAGGAAATGGAATCTAAAACTTGATGAATTTTTAACTAGCCTATGACTTAAAAGGATAAGTTCTGATCAGGCTGTCTAAGTTTTAAAGGGTGAGGATGGAATAGTGTATATAGCGGTGTATGTAGATAATTTACTATTAGTTAGCAAATCAATGTCTGAAATTAACAAAATTAAAATTGCTTTAAACTCACGGTTCGAGATGAAAGACCTCCGTGAGGTAAAATATATTTTGAGTATCCAGGTAGAGAGAGACACAAAAAAAAGATTAATACAATTGACTCAAAATTGGAAACATGTTAGATGAATATGGAATGCGGGGGGTAAAAGGATGTGTAACACCTATAGAGTTTCAGCATAAGTTAGAGGGGGAAGAAACAAAACCAGGTGTTATTGTCAATGAAATTTTTGAGTCAGGGAAGGATGATCTTATGACACTGATACCTTACAGACAGATAGTGGGGAGTTTAATATATTTCATGAACTGTACCCGTCCGGATATTGTTGCTGCAGTTGGGGTACTGAGCAAAAGTCTTGAGAATCCAAGGAAATCTGACCGTGATGCAGCAAGAAGAATTTTAAGATACTTGGCAGGAACCAAAGACCTCAAACTCACACTAGGCGGAGGAGAACTGAAGCTGCAAACATGGAGTGATGGAGGCTATGGCGACATGCCAAGTCAAAAATCCACCACGCGATTCGTTCTGCAAATTGGGAACGGGACTTGCTGTTGGAGCAGCAAACTTCAAAAGGTCACGGCACAATCGACGATGGAGTCAGAATATATGGCAACGAGCTTGGCCCTCAAAGAACTCCTATGGGTGAAATCCATGTTGGAAGAATCGGGATACACGCAGGTTAGTCCACAAGTGATCTGGTGTGATAACCAGGCTGCCATTGCCATTGCTTCTAACCCTAGTCACCACTTCAAAAGGAAGCACATGAATGTAAGATTACACTTTGTAAGAGAAAAATTGTTCTCTAGAGTGGTTAAATTATAATATTTGCCAGATGCAAAAGAGGTTGGTGGTATGCTCACTAAAGCTCTTCCTGCTCCTAAGTTGAAATATTGTAGGAAGCAGTGGGATTAAGTGAATAGCTGAGTTGTTGCACTGCTATACTGCCATAATGCGCTAGTCCAATAACGAGGATGTAGTGGGACTAGGTGACTTGCTTAAGTACTACGTTGCTTTGCTGCGATGTTGCGCTTCTTCAACATCGAAGCGGCTCTAGCATACTGAGTGTAAAGCATTAGGGGAGTGTTATTTTTGGAAAGCATAAAGTCTCAACAAATTAATAGGACGGCGGAAAAATAGATCTATAGGGACACGCATCGTCACTTGAAGCACAGTGTTGGTTTTTGAATGGTAGCGACAACGCAGCTGCGACCCAGATGGAACAAGCGCAGTTGCGGTTAATTTTTGATATGGTCTGTACAGACGAATGCAACCTACGACGCAACGGGAAAAACGCAACTGTTGATATTTTGGTATAGGACAACGAAATTGCTATGGAACAAGACAAACGCAGCTGCGGCTGTTTTTGGTATGGGACAGCGTAGCTACTACAAAGCCGCAGATATTTGAATTTGATCATGATTTGGACTGCATTGCTACGGTTGATATGGATCGCGTCAACGGACGAGATTCATAAGAGAATAATTAAATGACTCGCTAACAGATGTTCTGCAACAGCCGGATTGACGTACCCAATCAATTGTCATTAAAGCCAGGCAACAAATATTTGAACAAATCACCTGTATAGGATTCTTAGTAAATATTGATTGTATAATGATAGATTAGTTTTAGCGTGATCAGAAGCACTTAGACCTTAGTGGCAGTTTAGTTCTTTTGGACGTATCTTTTAGGAACACTTGTATCGGCGGTACAGCACTATGTAGTAGGACAACTAAGTGAAGAGTATAAGACTGAGGACGTTGAACATTTTATGTATCCAGGCTTCCAGACTGTGTAATCTGCAGATTGTTTTTGGGAAACTTCTGAGTTGCATATCTTGAAGTATGTTGGATCAAGTGAGCTAAAACTTTGGGAGTTGTCAGTCTTTGTGATATTCTATACTGTGGTATAGTTTAAAGTAGTTTGTTTCATTGTGCCAAATTTGGTGAGCTGTAGAAAACAGCTGTTTGAAAGGATTCTTGATAAGCTTCTATGAAGTGAGATTATGTCTACTTCCACTACTAGTGCTGATGCTCCACCAGCTCCAGTGGTCGTAGAACAACATTTGTTACCAATATTGTTGTTAGCGCAAACACAAAGTTGTGTTCAAACACGGTTCAAAGTTTATTTTTCCTCTTTTTGTGAGCGCGAACAATAAACATTGTTTGTTACAAATATCTTTGTTAGCGCAAACTCAAATTTGGGATAGAAACATGGTTTTGTGTTTTTTTAACACTCTTTGTGGGCGTTAACATTAAAATTTGTTCATTAATATATTTGTTGTTAACGCAAACACAAATTTGTGACACAAACCTAGTTGAGGGTTTTTTTTGTTTTTTTTTTATGAGGGTAATAATAAATGTAATTTGTTACAATAAATTATTGTTAGCACAAAAACAAATTTGGGTTATAAACATGGTTGTAAGTCTATTTAAACTATTTTTGTGAGCGCTAACAAAACAAAGTGTTTGTTATAAATATTGTTGTTAGTGCCAACACAAATTTGTGTTACAAATATGGTTTCAGAGTTTATTTTACCTCTTTTTGTGAGCGAGAGTAATTAACAATGTTTGTTACAAATATCTTTGTAAGCGCAAACCCAAATTTGTGATAGAAATATGGTTTTGTGTTTTTTTTAACTCTCTTTGTGTGCGTTAACAATAAATTTTGTTCGTTAATATTTTCATTGTTAACACAAACACAAATTTGTGTTGCAAATATAGTTAAGGATTTTTTTTTATTGTTTTTATAAAAGTAATAATAAACGTAATTCGTAACGAGAAATTATTGTTAGCACAACACAAACTTGAGTTACAAAGATGTTTGTAAGTTTATTTGAACTATTTTTGTGATTTCTAACAAAATAAAGTTTTTGTTACCAATATTGTTATTAGCGAAAACACAAAGTTGTGTTACAAACATGGTTTGGAGTTTTTTTTACCTCTTTTTGTGAGCGTGATTAATAAATGTTGTTTTTTTCAAATATTTTTTTTAGCGAAAACTCAAATTTGTGATATAAACATGGTTTTGTTTTTCTTTTTATTCTTTTTGTGTGCGTCAACAATAAACTTTGTTCGTTAATACTCTTGTTATAGACTGGTCAGAACAGATCCAAATATATCCCAAACCGGTGAGAAACTCATCTAGTTTCTTGTTCCATTGTCTAGGAGCCCTGCTTCAGTCCATATAATGACTTTATGAGCCTGCAACCTTTGCTCTCTTCTCCTTCCTCTATAAATCCCTCTGGTTGTCGTATGAAGATTTTTTCCTCTAGTTCACCGTTGAGGAAAGCGGACTTGATATCCATCCGGTGTATTTTGGTGTTTTTTGCTGCTGCTAGACTAACGCGAATCCTCACAGATGGGAACCGAACCACGGGAGTAAAAGTCTCCTCATAATCTATCCCCTCTTTTTGGGTGAACCTGTTTGCTACCAACTGACCCTTATATCTCTTAATGGTAATATCTTGGTTCAGTTTTAATTTCAATACCCATTTGCACCCGATACGTTTTGTGTTTGGAGGACAGTTCACCAGCTCCCAAGTATTAGCTGCCATGATGGAAGCCATCTTATCATATATGGCTCTGACCCATCGCTCTTTCTCTGGACTCTCTTTTGCCTCGGAGTATGCCTGAGGCTTATGTGGGTGAGATAGCTTCGTTACCTTGTGAGCAGCCTGTTTTCTTGTAGTTTTTTGCTGCTCCTCTGTCCTCCTTCGAATTCCGAAGCTAGAATAGAGGGAAATCTCGGGTTCCCCCTTACTGTCTCATCGGCTCCCCTATCCATGGAAGCCGATTCTGGCTCATCTTCCTCTCTCTCCCAAGAGTGTGTAGAAATGTGAAGAGATTCCGGTATATCTCCCCCATCTTGGATCTCCCTGAATCAACAATCACGTTTTCACTTATGTCCATTCTAGGAAGATCTAAGTCTTCCTCACTCTCGGACTCAAAATTGATTCTGATTTTCTTAGTGTATTTATAGGGATTAAATGACTTTCATTCATCCATGACAACTAGATGCTTTACCAGAATGATATCTTGTTTAGCCAAGTTATAGACTCTATATCCCTTGACATCCTCATCATATCCCACAAAATATCCCGGTTTCCCTTTAGCATCTAGTTTTCAATTTTTCTTATCTGTGTAAAGACTTTAAACTTGACTACGGAATACTTTCAAGTGAGAAATATTTGGTTTCCAACCCATCTCTCATAAGGTTTCATTCCTTTAACGGTTGTAGTGAGGACTCTATTTTTAATGTAATTAGCACATTTCATGGCCTCTGCCCATAATCTTCTTCCTTTTTTCTTATCTGCCAACATACTACACACACCATCTCCCAAAGTGCGGTTCAACCTTTCAGCTACCCCATTTTGTTTTTGGATTATTGGGTACAATTTTCTGATGCTCAACTCCCTCATCTCTCAAGTATTCCTAAAACTGGTTAGAGGTGTACTCTCCCCAATTATCATTACTTATTCGCTTAATGGGGGTTCCGTGCAAATTCTCACTCTAGGCTTAGTATTCTTTGAAGTACTTTGGTGTTTCAGACTTTGTTTTTTAGGAAGTAGACTCTAGAATATGTGGACCAATCATCAATTATCGTCAACATATACCTCTTCCCCCAAACCGAAGGTACTCTTGGTAGTCCCCAGATATCTGTGTGGACCAGATCTAGTACTTTATCACCTCTATACGTGGTAGTTTTGGGAAAGGGGAGTTTGTAAGCCTTACCTTGGGCACAGCCACTACAATCATCCATCATTTCATTATCCCCAAACTGAATGCCTTCTACTACACCTAGCTTCTTCATTTCCCTCAGCCTATCAAAATGCACATGCCCCAACTGCTTATGCCAAATCATTAAGCTCGGGACACCACCATAGTAAGCACTCTTCTTTTCATTACTCAAGTTAAGCCTAAACATTCGTTGGCTACCCTTATATGTTGTAAAGAAGACTTCATCTCTGTACTTAGTTGTAAAGACTCCCTTTCTAGTGAAGGTATCAAAAACCTTGTCATCTGATATAGAAGTAGACACAAGATTTTTACTCAACTGAGGAATGTAGAGCACATTTGAGACGGTGAGTATAGAAGTCTTACCCTCCACTAAAACTTTCAGATCTACCTAGCCCACTAGATCTGTGGTAATTACTCTCCATCCCCATACTCTATTTCTATAGTAGGGATCTTTGTTAGCTTAGTGAAGAGGTGCTTGTCACGGCACATGTGCATGGATGCACCTGAATCTATGATCCATCCTTCCTATGGAGCTTCCCAAATGGCTCCAAGAGCACACTTCTGTTTCCGTGGAATCTCCTTCTCCTCCAAATTCTCGTCAAGGATAAGCTCCCTATCCTCCTACTCAGAAGACTCATCCTCCTCTGTCTCTCCTTTCACTCGTGTGACCACAAGTGCCTTCTTCTTCCCTCCGAAAGTACCCCTTCCACGGTTTTCTTGGAGCCTCAGCTTTGACAGCTTGATACAATCAGCTATGAAGTGTCGTGGCTTTTTACATAAATGGCAAAGACCCATTGGAGGCCTGGGTTCTCCATATTGATCCCCTTTGAAGCTGTTGTATGGCTTCTTTGGATCCTTCCTCCACCGGTCTATTCTAACTGCTAGAGCTTGAACGCTCTTTCCTTCTTTGCGGATCTCAACGGTGTTCTCTTGCACGAGTATCATTCAGACCACGGTGTTCCACTACTAAGAACTATCATCCATTTTTTGCACTCGGTACACTATGTTTTCATACTCCTCACCCAACTTCGTGATGAGGTTGTTAACTTTCATCTTCATTGTGCCTGTCTATCCGGCACTTTTCATCTCCATGTACAGACAAGAGAGATCATTACATTAGTCTAACATCTTCCCTCCTTTGTAAGTATAACTCGTCAACCTTTGCTCAACCAGCTGGAGCTCTTGAATGGTACCAACTCTATAAATCTCCACTAAAGTCATCCACAACTTCTCGGCCTTGAAGATGTGAAGATGAGAGGTCGCCAAAGCTTGAGTGAGGTGCCTCAAAATGAATTGCCTGGCAGTCATGTTGGTGTCCTCCCATATTTGAATATTATTTTCCTCAGTTTTTACGGACACTCCTCTGGGTGCCGTGGCGATAGGAGTGAGAAGTATCTCCTTTCCTTTCCCCTTTTCGCACACACTGGTGTCCCTATCATCTGTCTCCTCCGTTGGAGCAGATGCTCTTGCAGAAAACCTCACTCCTCCAAACTCTGGTGGAGTTCCCTGAGATGGACGTTTTACTTGTCCACTAACAATACCCCAGTATCGTTTTTCACACAATGCCCTTATCATCATGGCTTCCCAGTAAATGAACCCATATCCGTTGAATATGGGCACCTTAGAGGGTGGGCCCATAACCTACTACTCTGTGTCCCCCATTTGGACTGGAAAATTGAGGAAGCCTCTAGGTATTTTTTCACTATCCCACTCTCAACTAGAACAGCTGCTACCCAAGCTGGCAAATAGACAATCTGACTGCACCCTTATGCAGTGTGTGTTGTGATTTGAAAACTTTAGTACTCAATAGATGGGTCAGTGAGAGAGGGATTAGTACTTATAACATTTTTTGTATACACACTTTAGTACTGACCCCTAATAGTGTTACAATAGTATATGGACAAAAAAGTGTACCGTACGTCTACGAGACACATATCGGCATATGAGGTTTTTGCAGGTATTTCGGAATGGTGCCAACACTCACATACACATGTCGTATATTGAACAAACGGATTCTTGGAATTGGACGGCCGTAATTTGGACCAGACATCCGGTAAATTTACTGTACGGATTCAGTATTGAACGTTGATTTGAATCGTGTTGACGAACGCGATTCGCGCAGGACCTCAAGTGACGAAGCACGCCCTACGTACTTAGGTGCTTCATACGGCACAATAACAGTCGGTTGGACTTATGTGAACAATGCTGACTAAGCATCAATTCATAATGGGACCACAGATAATGATTTGGACGCGTGTCGTCCATCGCGAAGATCTATTTTACATCTTACGACGATCTGTGAATTCAGAATTTACTAGATGGACGCTTACAATAATTTTGACGGATTCGCCAATTGCTGACTAAACAAGTGGCACAATGTATGTACGACCACTATTTGAAAACAAAATAAAGAGTTTTTTACCACTATTGTTGTTACCGCAAACACAAACTTGTGTTATAAACATATTTCGGAGTTTATTTTACCACTTTTTGTGATCGCGAACAATAAACATTGTTTGTTACAAATATCTTTGTAAGCTCAAACTCAAATTTGTGTTAGAAACATGGTTTAGGGGTTTTTTTCACTTTTTTTGTGTGTGTTAACAATATAAAGTGTTTGTTACCACTATTGTTGGTAGCGCAAACACAAACTTGTGTTATAAATATGGTTCAGAGTTTATTTTACCTTTTTTTGTGACCACGAACAATAAATGTTATTTGTTACAAATATATTTGTTAGCGCAAACTCAAATTTGTGTTAGAAACATGGTTTAGGATTTTTTAAAACTATTTTTTTGAGCGTTAACAATGTAAAGTGTTTGATAGCAAAATTGTTGTTAGAGCAAAAAAAAAACTTGTTTTACAAACATGGGTTGTAATTTATTTAACCTCTTTTTGTGACCGCGAACTATAAACGTTGTTTGTTACAAAAATCTTTGTTAGCGCAAACTCAATTTTGTGTAAGAAACATGGTTTAGGGTTTTTATTAACTATTTTTGTGAGCGTTAACAATATAAAGAGTTTGTTACCACTAATTTTGTTAGCGCAAACACAAACTTGTGTTACAAACATGGTTCGGATAATATTTTACCTCTTATTGTGACCGCGAACAAAAAACGTTGTTTCTTACGAATATCTTTGTTAGCGCAAACTCAAATTTGTGTTACGAACATGATTTAGGGTTTTTTATTTTTGTGAGCGTTAACAATATAAAGTGTTTGTTACCACTATTGTTGTCAGCGCAAACACAAACTTGTGTTACAATCATGGTTCGGAATTTATTTTACCTCTTTTTTTGACCGCGAACAATAAACATTGTTTGTTATAAAAGTCTTTAAAAGCGCAAACTCAAATTTGTGTTAGAAACATGGTTTAGGGTTTTTTTGAACTATTTTTGTGAACGTTAACAACATAAAGTGTTTGTTACCACTATTGTTGTTAACGCAAACAAAAACTTGTGTTATAAAAATGGATCGGAGTTAATTTTAACTCTTTATGTGACCGCGAACAATAAACGTTGTTATTTACAAATATCTTTGTTAGCGCAAACTCAAATTTGTGTTAGAAACTTGGTTTAGGGATATTTTTTCAACCATTTTTGTGAGCATTTAAAACATAAAGAGATTGTTACTGCTATTGTTGTTAGCGCAAACACAAACTTGTGTTACAAACATGGTTCCGATATTATTTTACCTCTTTTTGTGACCGCGAACAATAAACTTTGTTCTTTACAAATATCTTTGTTAGCGCAAACTCAAATTTGTGTTAGAAACTTGGTTTAGGGTTTTTTTTTCAACCATTTTTGTGAGCATTAAAAATATAAAGAGATTGTTACCGCAATTGTTGTTACCGCAAACACAAACTTGTGTTATAAACATATTTCGGAGTTTATTTTACCACTTTTTGTGATCGCGAACAATAAACATTGTTTGTTACAAATATCTTTGTAAGCTCAAACTCAAATTTGTGTTAGAAACATGGTTTACGATTTTTTTAGACTATTTTTTTGAGCGTTAGCAATGTAAAGTGTTTGATAGCACTATTGTTGTTAGCGCAAACACAAATTTGTGTTACAAACATGGTTCGGAGTTTAATTTACCTCTTTTTGTGACCGCAAACAATAAACATTGTTTGTTGCAAATATCTTTGTTTGACCAAGTTGTCATGCCGCATCGTGTCGGTTGCCCGCGCGCACGATATCATGCTCGCACGCGCGATATTTGGCGTGCGCGCACCATATAATGCACGCACGCGCGGTATTTCTCACGCGCGCACAGTATTTCTCTCGCACGCGCGGTATTTTGCTCGCATGCGCGGTATTTTGCAAGCACGCACGGTATTTCGCACGCACGCGCGGTTTTGTGCATGCACGCGCGATTTGATGCACGCACGTTTGATTTTTGCGTTCGCACGTGTGAGTTTTTGTCGGTTCATTTGTTTATGATGTGAATGCGATTTGCGTTCACATACAATTACATATATACTAATTCCGTGCGCACGTTTTATATGTTTTATTTCGTGCGCAGGTATGCGATTTTCAAATTATGGACCCGAAATATGGTTTGAGCGACGCATCGCGATTTCCGAGGATACTTCGTGCGATATGGTTCGTTTCGTGCGGTATGGTTCGTTTTGTGCGGTATGTTTCGTTTCGTGCGTATGCACGCGATTTTGGGAGTATCGACGTGAAGTATCGTTTCGAGGCGTATCGCGATTTCCGGGCGACGCTTCGATACATATATTTATTTAAGTCGTGAACCCATGTAGGATGCGCATACATGTAGTTAGGGAGGGTTTTTACCCTTGGACGGTGGATTTTGTCAGGCCTACGGCAGACGATGTTGGTCGCCTATTGGCCAACATCTAAAGTAGTTTCATGCATGTGAAGTAGATTAGACGTAGGCTAATTTTGCTTAGGCCTAGCGTAGCTCTTACTTAGCCTAATTCTCAGACTTAGAGAATTTAGCTTTTGGACAAGAATTTTCTCTTGGCAGCGGAGCTTTTCTCTTGCTCTCTCTCTCACCGATTGCCCACGTGTCTTTCTTCTCCTTGCTTGCTAGCTGTAGAGGCTAGATAGGTTAAGAACATTTCCCCTTTCATTTCTACCCACGTTTTTAATCCACACGGCCTAAGGCCACGTCCGGAAGGCTTCCCTCCAAAGTTTGTCTTTTGGTGGAAGTGTGGAATTGGAGATCCTGTGGGAGCACATTTGGACCTTGCTGTGCCTTCCTCGCGCAGCTTGACGGTTTTGTTGTGTGTTTGTGTCTTGTTTGTATTTCGGTTGGCTTGGAAGGAGTGTATTTTTGATCGGAATTGGATTTTCTCTTGTTACAGTTGGAATATTTCTTGCTTTGCTTTCGTAACGGGATAACTCCTGTAGGGAATGTGATAAAGACCAGAGAGCCTAGTGGCTACCTCCTGGCTTAGCATTCTTGTCCAAAAAGGTCTAACTTTTCAAAAGCACATATTTTAAAAAGTTTATTTCTTTAAAATAAATTAAAAATATAAATTTTATCTCATTAAAAAAATATTACCTTTCGTTTTCAGTTTTTATTCTTGTTTTTGTCTTTCCATTTTCCTGCCTATTTACCTTTTATTTTCAGTTTTACTTCTCAGTTTTGTGTGATAAAATAAAGCTAAAGGAAAAAAAAATATATATATAAATTTCATTATTTTCAATATAAAATCTATCTTTTCATTTCTAGATTTTCTTTCACCTATTTTTGAGTTGGTTATTTTTTCCTTTTGATCTAGCTTTATTTTACTGCAAGCTTCATTCTACTTTCTCTCTATTTTTGCTTTCGCTTCCAGTTTTGCCTTGGGAAAATATATTATAAAAATAATTTAATTTATAAATTTTATTTTATAAAAAAATAAAAACATTTTGTTTTGGTTTTTTGTTTTCTTCTTTCTTGCTTTCAATTCTTGTCTTCTATCAAGCTTCCACTCTATTTCTGGTCTGCAGATTTAGGTCTGATTTTGTGTCAGATTTTTAGGGTTAATCTGCGGAATTAGGGTTTTGGCCGCAGATTTAGGGTTTGGGCGTATTTAGGGTTTATTTTTTGAAATTCTTAACCCTAGGTCAGCATATTACCATTCATTGGTCGCAGATTTTTGATTTTTGCAGCGTGGTATTAGGGTTTGGGAAACCTTTTTGCCCAATTTTACCGTACTTTGTGTTTTATTTTGAACTTTTCTCAATATTTCTTATCTTTCTTTCCTTTAGTGCAACTTCCTTTGCTGGCTAGTTGATGTTTCGTTTGTGGTGGATTTGATATTCTCTTTCTTTATCCTTTGCCAAATTTAATCATTCATAAAACCTAGCAAAGTAAAAATATATATTCATATATATTAGATTTTCACGAATTGTAACATATAACTATCATTGCTTTATAGTGGGGTATAGCGTGGCATAGTGCTGATACGCATACCCTAGCAGGATACTAATTGCCTCTGTGTTTAGTGGTTGTCCTGGGTACGATTATTCGGAACCGAGGCGGATCAAGTTCCTGAGGACTCTGCAAAATCCGACTTGCTTCAACCAAGTCTGGTTCACTTTTAGTACTCACCAGAGTATTAAAAGTGTTTGTAAGTATCCCGATGCCTTGCGGGTACAGGTTCGTCACGATATAGTGTGGACACTCGTGTAGAGGGATCGGTGTGGATTGGTTCTATTACGAACTTTTCTTTTTGAGCATTTGCATTTTCCTTGCTTTCCTTGCATGCTATCTGGCCGTGAGTGGCCTTGAGTTTCCGTGTGATTATCTGGATTGGATTTTATTTTCATAGATCTTGCCGTGGGTGGTGTTGGTTTTGGAAACCTTTAGTCCTCTCTATATCTCGTGTGTGAGAAAGAAAGTCTAGACTTAGTCGGTTTTTGTGTACAAAATGAGTTGACGTAGACCAGATGTGGTGTGGTATGTAACTCCAAAGGGAGTTCACAGATTTGGTACACTATATGTACACGTGTCGGTCCGTGGGGAAGTCAAGCTTGGTTGAGTTGGTTGACAAAGTACATATTTACTTGAGGGACCAGATTTACACGTGGAGGTTCATCTTCGGTGATGAATGAATACGCGGACGGCGGACGGAGTTCGCCGTCATTTTTTGGAAGAGAAATATTGACCGAGCCAACATTTCAGCAGACTAACTTTGACTGCGTACTTTAGCACTGGCTAGGGTTAAGGATTGATGTAAATACTTGTACGGTAGATGGCGGGGTTTAGCTTGAATAATGTTTAGTGTACCGACACACCACGGTAGTTGTGGTACGGTGTAGATCGGCTGTGGGTTCACTTTGTATATGTAGGACTTAGAATATTTTTGGAGTTAGGATTTCAGTGAATGAAATACTGCGAAGCAGTTTTTGTGCCTTTTTGAATTGCAAGATCATTGTGATCTTTTGGCAGAACTCTTTGAAATTCTGCATCTGAATTCTTTGTTATACTGTTTATATTGTGGCAAATTTGCAGACCTAGTGTTTTTCTGGTTTGCTTGGGGCTTCATTGTGAAGTCGGTCTTTTTGTGGTTTCCGTGAGAGTTTCCTCTTTTGTAATCTGAATATTATGGCAACGGCTGGTGCTTCTTCTTCCTCCTCTGGGTCACCGGTTGCCTCAAATCAACAGGTTACGGGCCCACCCTCACGGATCCCGGTGTTTAATGGCCAAAAATATTTATATTGGGCGGATTTGACTAAGTCTTACCTTAAGCAAGTGAGATTGTATGATGTGATTTCCGGTGTTCTTCCGGATACGGATTCTGATTTTGAAAAGAAAAATGAGGATGCATTGCATGTTCTCAAACTACTCCTGTCCGAAGATCTGAACATGACATATATCAATATCTCTAAAGCATCTGATATATGGAAGGCCTTACGGGAGTCATATGTCCTAGCTAGTGAGCAGAATGAGGTTATAACTGCTGGGAAAATTTGGGATTATAAGTATACCGGGGGTGATATGAACTCCTATTGTAATGGCTTGAAGCTTTTGCTGTCGGAAAATGCATGTTCCGGGGGGAATTTTCCTCCCTATCATCAAGCTATGATTTTAATGAGAGGGCTTCCTGCTGAATATAAAGGAGCCGCGGAACAAATGAAAAGGTTGGAGAAGGCTAGATGGAATATAACCGTAGCTGAAGCTTACATTCTAGAGGAAGAGGCAACTCAGATAGCATTGAATGGTGGAAAATCAGCGGTAGCGTACAATGCTCAGACATATAGGCAGGCTGGATTTTCCGGAAATAGGAACTTTACCCCTAATCCTAATTATAGGCAATATGATAGGTGTGTCTATTGCTTCGGTCAAGGTCATGTTTTCCGGCTGTGCCCAGCTTTATAAAAGCGTGTGAAACAAGAATTTACCGTGCGGGATGTTGATATTTGGGTATTTTCTAGGTCTTTATTAGATAAAAAAGAGTAGAGGCAGTCTGCCCCTGGCTCCCTTCTCCAAGCCCCCATACTTGTCGTAGTCACTGAAGGCTGTAGAGGGAGCTAGAGCCATGGCTGCCTAAGCTCTCCAGAGAGACAGGAATAGATAATATAGGTATGTTTACCAAAAACATATTTGACGGACCCAGGAATTGATCCTGGTACCTACCGTCCATCAACCGTCCCGTAGCCGTTAGCTTTGTCCATTTAGTCTAGGACTAGTGCTAGGACGTATAGGGTTTGATAAATATTTAAATAGTTATAGGTAGGCATTTCCATTTAACTGGGTTACGGTCTATAGGACATAGAAACAGTTGTACTATTAGTACCGGACGAAACAAATAGTACGGACATTTGTTTCGACGGTTCGTATTTAATACCTATATCAATCAGACGACCGTGGTTAGCGCCGGTCTCGAGGAAAGGACAATCTGGCGGTTTGCGGACTCCGCCACTCCGAATGACACGTGGCAACAACGTACGAGATTACAGAATTTCCGGAGCGGCAGAAAACAAATCCGGAAGTGACAAATGTCGCACTATGGCGACATCGTACAATGTACGTACAGAAAGTACTCCGGCACTTGTACTTTCTTGTACGGTACCGTTTTTCTGACGTGGCATGACTTGGCGCCACGTGGAGAGATAATATTTGGAAGCAGGAATTCCGGGGATTACAAGAGAGAATCCAAATAGGACATGTGTTGACTTTTTAGCCATGTCGTACGATGGCCGTACAAAAGGTACAGCGGCACCTGTACCTTTATGTACTTTACAGTCTTCTCATTGGTTCGTACTTTAGTACTGGGGGGCTTAGAGAGGGGTTTTAGGACTTAGAATATTTTTGGTAGGTAGTTGCCTCTCCTAGAGAGCACCTTGTATAAATGGCAAACTTTGGCCAGCCATAACTATCAATTCAGTTGACCAAATTCAGTGATTCTTGTTGTTGCCAACTCAGGGGAGTCTAGGCTACATAGGGGTGTAGTCGGTCAGAGTCTTTGCCTGCGTGGGTGGCTGCATTTCTTAGGGAAAGTCAAAGTGGGTGAATGTTTCCAAATCTAATATTCTAACTTTGCATTCTGTGGTGGAACTGAGCACATAGAAAGTGTTATGTCACAGGGGTGAAGCTCTAATGAGGTTCTGATTGTCAAGGGGTCAATCATTTGGGTTTATATTAACTTGGAGTCGGCACTATCTAGATTAGCTTCCTTTGGACCTGCGAATTCTGTGTGGCAATGGAGCCCATAAAATTTCAGGTTATGGGCCCACCATCTAGGGTGCCTATGTTCGATGGAACAGACTTCACTTATTGGGAGTTTACGATGGAGGGATTGCTTTTCGAAAAGCACTTGTGGGGAATTGTTTCGGGACAAGTGAGGTGTCGGCCACCTGGCTTTGGTGGAGCTCACTGTGGAGAATCATCTGGGACTGCCCAGAAAACCAACCGGAGTTCAGATGCAACGGAAGGTGAAGGGAAAATCATTAACGTGGAAGGGAAAATAGGGGAGAATGATAAAGGGACACCTATGGTGATGGGAGCTAAGCTCTCGGCTACGGTTCCACTTGTGGGGGTTATAACTAAACCAAAAACTGAAGAAAATGATAGAAAAATTTGGGAATAGAACAAACTCTTTAAATTGTAAATGCTCAAAGAAATAGTTAAAAAAATCCCTAAACCATGTTTTAACACAGATTTGAGTTTGCGCTAACATAGATGTTTGTAACAAACAACGTTTATTGTTCTCCGCCATAAAAAGAGGTAAAATAAATTCCAAACCATGTTTATAACACAAGTTTGTGTTTATGCTAACAACAATAGTGGTAACAAACTCTTTATATTGTTAACGCTCACAAAAATAGTTCAAATAAACCCTAAGCTAAGTTTCCAACACAAATTTGAGTTTGTGCTAGCAAAGACATTTGTAGCAAACAACGTTTATTGTTCACGGTCACAAAAAGAGGTAAAATAAATCTAAACAATGTTTGTAACACATGTTTGTGTTTGTGCTAACAACAAAAGTGCCTTCAAACACTTTATATTGTTAAAGCTCACAAAAATAGTTAAAAAAAACTTTAAACCATGTTTTTAACACAAATTTGAGTTTGCGCTAACAAAAATATTTGTAACAAACAACGTTTATTGTTCGTGGTCACAAAAAGAGGGAAAATAAACTCTAGACTATGTTTGTAACACAAGTTTGTGTTTGCGCTAACAACAACAGTGCTATCAAACACTTTATATTGATAACGCTCCCAAAAATAGTTAAACAACACCCTAAACCATGTTTTTACACAAAATTGAGTTTGCGCTAACAAAAATATTTGTAACAAACAACGTTTATTGTTCGTGGTCACAAAAAGAGGTAAAATAATCTTCGAACCATGTTTATAACACAAGTTTATGTTTGAGCTAACAACAACAGTGCTATCAAACACTTTATATTGTTAACGCTCAAAAAAATAGTTAAAAAACACCCTAAACATTGTTTCTAACACAAATTTGAGTTTGCGCTAACAAAGATATTTGTAACAAACAACGTTTATTGTTCGCGGTCACAAAAAGAGGTAAAATTATATGTGAAAACTATGTTTATAACACAAGTTTGTGTTTGCGCTAACAACAATAGTGGTAACAAACACTTTCTATTGTTAACGCTCAAAAAAATAGTCAAAAACAACCTTAAACCAGTTTCCAACACAAATTTGAGTTTGTGCTAGCAAAGATATATGTAACATTCAACGTTTATTGTTCGCGGTGACAAAAAATGTTAAAATAAACGCCGAACCATGTTTATAACACAAGTTTGTGTTTGCGCTAACAACAATAATAGTAAAAAACTCTTTATATTGTTAACGCTCACAAAAATAGTTAAAAAAACCCCTAAACCATGTTTCTTACACAAATTTAAGTTTGCGCTAACAAAGATATTTGTAACAAACAATGTTTATAGTTTGTTGTCACAAAAAGAGGTAAAATAATCTCCGTACCATGTTTATAACACAAGTTTGTGTTTGCGATAACAACAATAGTGGTAACAAACTCTTTAAATTGTAAATGCTCAAAGAAATAGTTTTGGTTGTAGTACAACAAAAAAAAAAAAAAAAAAAACCTTTTGTTAAAATTCATTTTAGACTACCTTTATTGATCCAGATATTTCGATCTCTTTATTTGAACTATTTTTTGGATGTAAGAAAACAATCTTGTTAGGAAAATGATGGGGGCAATGGGAACGTGAACAGGAGCCCCGCCACCCTTTGTGATTCCTTCACCACCTCCACCACCACACCCTTCGCCTCCTTCACCTTCCTCTCCTCCACCCCCTCCCGCAGGTGGTGATTCCCTCTTATCTGTCATGGGAACCATAATTGTCAAACTTATCATGCCTCAAACTCTGAAATGCAACTCTATTATGTGGCCACGTCATTGTTTTAATTAGGAACTTATGATTCTCCTACCTTCGAAAGGTTGTTGGTTAAATACGAGCCAAGCCATTGGTTTCGACTCTAAGACTTGTGGGTCAATTGTTTAGAAACTAAGCATAAATATTATTTGATAAGGTAATTTTCTTTTGACGATCTTGAAACATTATCAGTGTTAATACCACTAATTTAATGCCTGTTTATTGTGCTCTATGAGCACAAAATACCGTTAATAATATTAATTGTTTTGTTCAAAATGCCAATTCTACAAAGGGTTTATGACAGCCACATCATATGGAACTGAAGTAGATTTAATCTCACTAAATAATTCTCACCCTAATAATGTTTTTTCTTTAATAGCGATTCACGGTCTATTTAACAATAAACATTATTTTCTCTAACGACTTTACCCATCGGTACAACTGTTTGGATTCAGATATTGATAAGCCATACGTGACATGTTTTTACATATCCTTCTGAGTGACAGAACGCTGTTTGATTAAACGCTAAATATTGAAAACACTCAAATTTTTTCCAAATGTCAACGGTTGAAGACAAGTCGATCTATACGAATTTCGACTATTCGGATTTTCCACACATAGGGGTGGAGGTACATGTTTCCGATCCAACTTTAGTTTGGTGCAAGAGTTGTGAAACTATATATATGATTTAACATGTCACACGTCGCCGTATATATGGTATCATCAACTAAGTAGAGTCCAAGTAATAATAAATAGTAAGAAGAAGATATTAATAGGTTTACAGGGTGGTTCAAAAAGGCGACTTTTGGTGGCTGCCTCATTTGAGGCCAAACAAATATATTTTAGATTGGGCGTTGGATAAACCAGTTAAACCAGTCATAGAACGTGAGCTGGCAAACCACGAACCGCAATTTGAATGAAACATGTGCCTCTATATCGGGTCGTTTAAAAACAGTTCACAAAATCATATTGGATTTTGGATTTCAAACAGCATATCCTTGCGCGGATGCCTGTTCAAGCTATACTAAATGATACTAAAGCAAAACAAACTTATGGCCTTGCATATAATTTTTTATGTTTTCCAACCATGTTTTAACACAGTGTTGAGTTTGCGCTAACAACAATGTTTGTAAAAAACAACGTTTATTGTTCGCCGCCACAAAAAGAGGTAAAATAAACTCCAAACCATGTTTATAACACAAGTTTGTGTTTGCGCTAACAACAATTGTGGTAACAAACTCTTTATATTGTTAACGCTCACAAAATTTGTACAAAAAAACCCTAAGCTAAGTTTCCAACACAAATTTGAGTTTGTGATAGTAAAGATATTTGTAACAAACAACGTTTATTGTTCACGGTCACAAAAAGAGGTAAAATAAAATTTATACCATGTTTGTAACACATGTTTGTGTTTGCGCTAACAACAATAGTGCCATCAAACACTTTATATTGTTAAAGCTCACAAAAATAGTTAAATAAAACCTTAAACCATGGTTTTTACACAAATTTGAGCTTGGGCTATCAAAGATATTTGTAACAAACAATGTTTATTATTCGCGAACACAAAAAGAGGGAAAATAAACTCTGGACCATGTTTGTAACATAAGTTTGTGTTTGCGCTAACAACAAAAGTGCTATCAAACACTTTATATTGTTAACGCTCACAAAAATAGTTAAAAAAAACCCTAAACCATGTTTCTAACACAAATTTAAGTTTTCGCTAACAAAGATATTTGTAACGAACAACGTTTATTGTTCGCGATCATAAAAAGAGGTAAAATAATCTCCGAACCATGTTTATTACTCAAGTTTGTGTTTGCGCTAACAATAATAGTGGTAAGAAACACTTTATATTTTTAACGCTCATAAAAATAGTCAAAAAAAACCCTAAACCATGTTAATAACACAAATTTGAGTTTGTGCTAACAAAGATATTTGTTACAAACAACAATTATTGTTCGCGATCACAAAAAGAGGTAAAATTAAGTCCGAACCATGTTTATAACACAAGTTTGTGTTTGCGTTAACAACAAAGGTGGTAACAAACACTTTATATTTTTAACGCTCACAAAAATAGTTAAGAAAAACCCTAAACCATGTTTCTAACACAAATTTGAGTTTGTGCTAACAAAGATATTTGTAACAAAAAAAGTTTATTGTTTGCGGTCACAAAAAGAGGTAAATTACACTTCGAACCTATTTGTAACACAAGTTTTTGTTTGCGCTAACAACAATAGTGCTATCAAACACTTTACATTGTTAACGCTCAAATAAATAGATCAAAAAGAATCTAAACCATGTTTCTACCTCAAATTTGAGTTTGTGCTAACAAAGATATTTGTTACAAACAACAATTATTGTTCGCGATCACAAAAAGAGGTAAAACTAAGTCCGAACCATGTTTATAACACAAGTTTG